>VWYH01011233.1:58646-99334 GCA_013399365.1 Pampusana beccarii
GCTGTGGATCTTCATTATTCTTATTTCACTGCACCCCAAATAATCTCCTAACCTAATATCTGAACCTGTATCTTATGTTATTGGAGTGCTAACTAATTGTATAAACCCCGTTTCCAATCGGTTTATCGGCAGTACTTATTCCAGCCGGAATAAAGTTTGTTTTGGACCTTGTTGTCCACCTAAACTTATTTTTGGGGTGCCTCTGTGACACTCCCTTGCATATATAAAACCCCTGCTTGTTTGACTGGGAAGTTATTTAGTTTTCCTCACTCACCTGGCTGACCCAGTCCTTGCTCCAGTAATAGCACACTCATCCGTCGTCATCAGGAACGGGCTCATTTGTGAGTCACGAAGGAGGGACCTGCTTCCCTCCAGGGTGGATTTCAACAGTCAGAGCCAGTTGACTGATTTAGGGTTTTTGACTGTTCTTAGCATTTATTACCTGCAACAAGTTTCACAAATTCATTATCATAATAACAAGAGGCTCAAGGTGGCATCAGTTGTTTATTTTATAATGTTCTATACAACCAGAGGCCTCAGGGCGGGAGAACTGTAACATGGTGAACAATGAAAAACGTAAGGTGCAAATGCTGTTAAAATTTGGGAAATAATCTGTTTGATGATTTCCCATCCAGCTCCCTACATATCTGCATTAGAGTCAAAGGTACTTCTTAACAAGAAAATGTGACTGTCAATCCAGAAAAGAAATATTAAACAGGTATTGCCAGGCCTCAAATCTTGTCTTCATGGCTACATCTAGCCTACTAAGAAATGGCACAAAACAGTTCACCTCCATATGTCTATAGGTAGAAATCCCCCCTTCGAGGCAATTGCTTCGAGGGATTGCTGCAGGGATCCTCTGGTGAGTGCTGCTCTGAAATATGCCTGCACACAGCTTGAAGAGTCACACAGTCCAAAAGAGCATCAAGAAACGTTGTGACAATTTAATGTCACAGCCAGCAAGGCAGAGGCCATCCCATGACCAAGCCCTGTTTAAGGTACTGGTCCTGGAGCAACCCTGAAGCTGAGTGAAGAGATGCTCCTTGTTGCCTTTGCATCGAGCTTACACTCAACCTCAGCTGCAGAGCATCTTTCCTGTCCATGTTTGCTGTAAAAACCTTTAACACCCCCCGGGTGGGGGAGAGGCAGGGATGAAACAATTGCTAATGTATTCCCGAGCATGGGGCTGTCGTTTTGATTTACTGTCACCCTTCCTTCTCCTGATTAAGAGCAATGCTAAATTGGATCACTAATTTTCCCTGGGTGCGTTTCGAAGGAGGAGGATGCTCACTTGAGGAAAACATCTTGAATTTTTAAGAAGTTGCAACAGAGTCTGTAACTCTGGCAGATTGTGAAGGAGAGGAAATTTGTGGTTTTGAATAACATGAAGCGGCGCCAGCTCCTCTACTTTTATTCCAGGGGAAATTTTATTAACAGTTTGGAAGTACAGTCTGACTCCAGATTTCTCTGTCATGGACCATTCTGATAGGGTGTCTTTGCCTAAGGCAGCAGCAGCGGGCAGGCTGGCTGCGAGGCCTCCACGGGCAGAGGGATTGCTGCAATGAGTCCATGCAGGACTGGCACCTCCTTAGAAACCCACTGTGCAGCGTGTTTGTTTGCTACAGACCTTTTGCTGTGCTGGGTGCTGTACAGTGGCCCCGGAAAGAGCACGCGTTGTATTTTGGTGGGGACAGGCAGCGGCAGCGAGGTCTGCTCTGCAAACAGGGCTGTGGAGCAGCGCACTGACCGAGACAGGCCCTCGCAGCTTTGCAGAGCTCCGACTGACTCGCACTGGCTCAGGGTAGAGACTCGGGACAGAAGTTCACAAGTCAGGATGAGGGAACATCTGGTTCACATTTACCCGGAAAAGTTTGCATCAGACACCAATTGCTCAGGCTGATGGAGAGAGGGGGTGTATTTCTCAAGCATCTTCAGACTAGGCACAGTTCCTGAACCTGAAGTAATAAATTAGGGCTTAAGGAAGACATTTGAAATCTGATGGCTGAAGCAGAGACATTATCTGAGAAGACGTTATGTTAGCAATCTGACTTCTCTTCACCCTTTATTGTGCCAATTTTTGTAAGAATCTGCCTACAGCCTTTGGGAGCAATAATTGGCCTGCAAACAGGAAAGTTTGCTCAGCAGCACAGTAAAACTACAGGAGCTCTAAAATGCTCATTTTACAGTATCGTGTGCACTGACACCAGTATAATAGTTAAAGTTATCACTTCCTTATCGTTTTCTTCAGCACATATTAAACCCACAAGCTGAAATCAGGAGCACACCGGATGTTACTCTAACGCCCCACAAGATGGTGACAAAATAATTCTAATTATGTATACCGTGCGGTTGCGTTAAACTCTGCTTATATAACATACTTTGGGCGTGTTTTAATGGCTTATTCATTTGGCAGAGGTTTGTTCTTTTAAGTACTTTCTTGATTTTATTTTAAATTAACTTCAGGACTACATAGCAAGTTTTAGTCTTCTAACACTAGGAGTCACAAGTTCCCTAGAAGGTCGAGAAGGAAAAGTACTTTTATTGCTTTTGATCCACCCCTTTGCCAGACTGCTTCCCCTCCCTCCCTCGCCCTGTGATATTTTTTCTGTGAGGTCTTATGGTCCATAAACTCTTTCCTTTACGAATTAAGCATGAAAAAAACAGCTTGGTAAATGAGGCATAAGAAAGGTGGCCACTGCAGAGGAGGTACGTACTCTCCAGAGGTAAGGGGAGGGGAAACAAACTCTGTGGAGAAGAACTGGGGTTCCAGAAGCACAGAATGTTTGAAAATAATCTCCCCTACCCTTAGCCCCCAAATAGTTTACTAGATTTTCTTTTCTTTGTTTTTTTAAACTACGATCAGTTTTGGCTATTTACTTTGTTGGGCAACCAAGCTGAGAAACCTGAAAGGGGCCAGAACTGCACAGCTCTTGGAAATGGTGCCCTCCAACTGGGCTCTGGAGACAGAGCAGGCATCCTGCATTACAAACTGCTTATCTCTTGGGGGTAAATGTATATTATCCAATATTAGAAACAGTTGCTTCCCTGGGTCATATTGGTTTAGAAATTATAAATGAAGCAAAGCCCTTTTTTTAGCCTGTCGAGCTCTGTAAACGCTAGTTCTCCATTTTGATGAAGGCAGGATCTGATTTTCACGGACTGAATGGCTCCAATCCTTCAGGTACCTGAAAAAGATTGTAAAGAAAATACATTCCCAGCTGTAGCCATGGCTTTCTATCAATAGATGGCAAGATCAGACTAGTCCTCCAGCTAAGAATTACAGATGTATTCAAGTGGCTTGAAAGCCATAGGACCAGATTTTCAAAGGTGTTTAAACATCCAATTCCCAGTCATTTAAATATGAATTTGGAGTCTAAATATATGCCATTTCTGGCCAGAAGTATCTCTTGAAAATGATTTATGCATTCAGGAGCCACGTTAAACACAAAACTTGTGTGATAAAGCAAGGCTGTGCAGAGACACCCAGCTTGTTCTGAACAAGCTTGTTTGGCTATCAGACGTGTTGCACCCACGTGAGCATGACAGCCTGCCCAGGAAAATCAGCCCTGCCGAGGCATGTACTTAGATCATCTTCCAAATCCCACCTCCCACCCTCAGCACTGCAAATGCATTTGCTGTGAATTTCTATCTTATAGATTTTGGTCAGGACCAATGCAGGCTGATGGTGATGCAATTGTAATTTTAAATACTACTTATGAGATTCAGTTGGATTTCTTGTGGTATCATTTAGTTCCTACCCTGGAAGACAGGATGTAGCCAGTTGAAAAAGCATGCTTTGATGGCAGCGTAAGCAGCAGCAGCAAGATGGTTTGGACTCAGGGACAGCCGTGTCCTCAGCACAGTAGCTTAGGAGGACTTGGCAGGAGTCATCATTTTCTCACTTTAATTCTAAGGGTTATTCTCCCTCCCACTCTCTCTCTCTCTTTTCAAACACCATGTAATCATCATCCCAGACTTGTTCCATGACAAATTCCCATGCAAGTGCATCTTCATGTTGTTCAGTGTTCCACCCCTCCGCTACCGTCTGATGCTGCACGTCGCACCTGGCAGTGGAGGAAACCCTGCCCATCCCTGCTGGCACAGCCACGCCGAAGGAGTTCCTTCTGTCTACACCCGCTTCCAGCAGGTTTTTACGTATATGCAAAGTGAACTATCACAAGTGTAACCATGCTTGTCCAGAAACAGGCTATTCACACTTTCATAATTTTCAAATAGGAAGCTAGATGCCTAAACCCATGTTCAATATATAAATAAACATGAGCTAATTTTAAGCACCTGCCATTCCCATGGCCTTTGTAGACATTATTTAAATGTGCAATCTTTGGCACCCAACTGGGAAAGTTTCGTCTTATGTTTCCAGAGGCCTCCAAGAAATCTCATTTCTGTGCCATTATTTTAAACGCATAAATTCTGTGATCTGAAAGCAGGCTTCTGGGCTTACCATCAGTCCTGGGCAAAACATCAGAATTACTGATAAAGGGTTCTCTTTGCAGCAGAATGCTATCAGCCATTCCAGTTGATATGGTTTTATGGAAAACAGCTCATCAGATTCACCTAGTTTCATTTTTCAAGCTATTATAACACAGATGTTTTAATGAAATAGGGTTTGTTGATAAAGGTTTTAAGACTGATAAAATTTATTTAGGCTTCTGCAGGGCATTTAACACAATCATTGTGATTTTCTCATTAGTGGAAACAACAAAAATGCAACTGTAGGAAAAAAAACATCCTCAGATGACTGTTTTTCTATTCAGCCCCCACAAGGAGCAGTTCTTGGCTCTATACAGCAGTGAGGGACAAAAAACATTAAGCTAAGAATGAAAAATGCCACAGCAAAAGCAGAGCCCAGACTCTCCCTTCTAACTTGGTTTTCCAGCTAGAAGGCCAACTAGATCAGGTTTCTCATGATCTCCTTGTATAGTTGACTTTTGAACATCTCCAACAATGGAGATCCCACAGCCTCTGGGCACGCAGTTTCAGTATTTGATTACCCTCATAGTGGGAAAAAATTATATCCTACTATTCAGTTGGAACTTTCTGTGTTGCAATTTGTGTCTGCTGCCCAGCACTTCCAAAAAGAGCATGATTTCTTCTTCTCTGTACACTCATTAAATTTTTGTAGACAGTAATAAGGTCCCTCCAAAGCCCTCTCTTCTCTGCACTGAAAAAGCTCAGGTGTCCCAGCCTCTCCTCATATGCCTTGTGCTTCAGTCCCTGATGAGCTTGGTGGCCCACTGCTGCGCTTGCTCCACTTTGTCAGCATCTTTCTTGTGCTGCAGAGTACCAAAACTGGCCAAAGTACTCCAAACCTCGTTTCAGAAGTGCTAAATATAAAGGATCACAAATCACTTCCCTTGACTTTCTGCTTGCACTGTTGCTGATACAAATCAGCATGAGGCTGGCCACTGAGGACCTACCACTGACCCATCTACTGCTTGTGGTCCACCGGAACCCCAGGCTCTTTCTGCAAAGCTGCTCCAGTCAGTTGACCCCTCCCAGCCTGTGCTGGTGCAGAGGGCTATCCCCGATACAGGACTTCACACATGCCTTTGCTGAGCTAGGACATCTCCTGGCAACCCATTCCTCCAGCGTACCTGATCCCTCTGAATACCAGCTCTGACCTCTAGCAAATCAACTGTTTACTCAAACTTGGTATCTGTAAAACCACTGAGAGTGCACCTCATCCTCTTGTCCAGCTTTTTCATAAAGTTGTTGAACTGTATTGGCTTCAGTGTTCATCCCTGAGGATGCCACTATTAACCAGACACCAGATGGCCTTTGCCCTACTGCTCACCAGCCTTAGTCTTTCTGGTCACCATCCATCTAGCCAGTTTCCACCTATCCTGTAGTCCAAGTCTCTTGCTCATGTCTCAACAGATTGGCTATAAGGATACTGTAGAAAGCCTTGCTAAAGTCAAAGTATATAATATATCCTGCCCTCCCCTTCTCTGGACTCCCAGCCATCCCATCACAGAGGGTTACCAAGTTGGTCATTACCTCCGGCAAACCTACCCTGACTGTTCCCAAGCACTTTCCCATCTTTCATGTCTTTGGAAATGCCTTCCAGGAGGATCTGCTCCGTAAGCTTCCTAAGACTAAGGCAAAATGGTCTCTTTGGTCTCAGAATAAAATGAAAGTCTCAATATTTCTCTGCATTGGAAACAACTACTCCTAATAACCCTGTTCAATTTCTTCATAAATGATCTGGATGATGGGATTGAAAGTACACTCAGGTTTGCTGATGATGCTGAACTGGGTGGCGAGGTGCATGTCAGAAAGGAGAGCTGCTTTATGGAGAGACCTGCATAGCCTGGAAGAGTGGGCTGGCAATACCAGTGTGGAGTTTGACAAAGACAAGTACAAGATCCTGCACCTGGGATTAAATAACCAAGGATCTGTGTGGCTGGGGAGCAGCCACACCGAAAAGGACATGGGAGTCCTGGTGGGCAACAAGCAGCGTTGGATCTTGGATTACATCCACAGGGACGTTACTATTATAGCAGAGAGAGAAACATGATCATCCCATTCTACTCAATATTTGACAGGTCACACATGGAGTACTATGTCCAGTTCTGATCCCCACAGTTCGAAAAAACATGCAGATAGACTGAAGAGGATCCGAAGGAGGACCATGAAGATGATCAAAGGGCTGGAGATCAAAGGTCCTATCAGGAAAGACTGAAGGAGTTAAGTCTCTTTTCCCTGGAGAAGAGGAAGCTCCAGGGGACCTCATCACAGCATTCCAGTACTTAAAGGGAAGCTACAAAGAGGAGGGAGGCTCTGTCTTCATAAGGAGCCAGACGGAGAAGACAAGTGGCAACAGGTACAAGTTGCACCAGGAGAGGTTTCATCTTGGTATGAGGAAGAGATTTTTTATAGTAGGAACAATAATTCACTGGAACAGCTTCCTCAGAGATGTGGTAGGGTCCTGATCACTGGACATTTTCAAGATGCAATTGGACAGGGTGCCACATAACCTCATTTAATCTCCCTTTCCCACAAAAGGTCAGAATAGATGATCTTTCAAGTTCCCTTCCAACCTGGACTGTTCTAGAGTTTGTGATTCTCACTAAAAGGCACTAAGAGGGCATGTGATTTCTGATTATCCAATTTATAATACTTTTAAGATAACTATAGAGTAAAACTAGACCAGAATCTGGAAAAGACATGAATGTACTGAGTTCTGTGTCGCCACTTCATCTAAAAATGTGGCCAAATATTTTTTGGGCCTCACTCTGTTTCCCCTTTGGACAGCGTGACACGCAGCCTGCTCACTTCCAGTGGATGTTATTCCTGGCAACAGTTTCTGTCAGCGCAGGTCTGCTCGGGCTGGAAATAGCTCATTATAGCAGAAGCAGAGGACAACTAGAGTCTGAGGTGGGTATGAGCCACTTTTGCAAGCCAACAGGTAACTGCAGTCCCCAAGCCCCGGGGAGTGATAGCGAGGGGAGCAGGCATGGGCTGAGGAACGGCACATCTCTCCAGACACCATGGCCTCTTTGGGAGATGCAGCAGTGGGCAAAGTGGTTCACGTCCCTCTGCTGTGCTTTGCAGGTGGTGAAAAGACCATACTCCTCCTCACCAACTGGCAGGCAGGGTGTGAAATGCAGCCTGCTGCGCTCCATAGCATCCCATATACAGGGATGGGGACTGCTGGCAGAGGGAGAGAAGTTCAGGGACAGAGAGGGGGGAAGCTGTGACCCCTCTAAACGCCTCAGCAGGATCTGGCAGAGCTCTGCTGCCGGAGTCCTTCATCACGGCAGAGGGCTCAGCGAGGTGCAGCAAGGCCATTCCCTCCTTCTCTTCAAAACCAAGCTCTGTCATCACTTCTGCTGCCTCCCTCACCTCTCTTCTGAAGAAAAAACGCTGCTTCCTGAAATTTCTGGAGTAAGTTGTTGTCTGAAAGCTGCCTTTTGCTGATCCCATCCAGAAAACACAAAATGTTGCAGCATTTGGGAACATGCGTGAAGAAGAAAAGCTCAGTGCTGGATTAAAGCCACTTTTGGCAAAAGATAAAAGACAGTCTCTCTCTCTGTCTCAAACACGCACACACAGACAAACAGGAAGAAAAGCTCTCAGGGGCACAATCAATTACAGTTCATATCTCCTCTGGGCTGTCAGAGATAGTCACTGGCATGGGCCCTGCTGGAGTGCAAACCCAAAAGGGATTTACAAAACCAAATCCTCAGCTGCTGCGTACCTTGTATACCAGTATAGCCCAGAGCAATTTGTAGAACAGGAGGAAGAAGACTTATATATGATGATACGTAAGCACAATGAATTTTTTTCTCTTAATTGAATTTCCTCTGGCTTTCTGTAGTGAACTGACTGAAACAAAGGCTTTGTTGTTTCATGCTGTTCATGAATTTTTGGAACTTGACTCAGTCCCAACCAGGACAGACATAATCTTTAGCCATAGTTGTATGCATAAATACAGATGCAAATAGGAAATTCTAAAATTATTTAACTTGGAAAATTGAATCTCCAGTATGAAATGCAACCCTACTGATGCTGCATGGTCTTGCCAATTCTGCTACTGTTGGAAGTAACGTGAAAACTAGACAGAGCATGGATAGCCAACTCAGAGAGAAATCCCACTGGAAGGCAAGCTAGAAAAGTCACCAGGCCTTCCTTGAAAGAAACAACATTAATTTTATCAGTTACAATGGGGAAACACTGCTCAAGTGCAAATATTTGCAACCAACCCAGACTTAAATATTTGTTCTGTTATCAGGGGATCATAGTGACAGGCATGTAAATCCAGACTAACATGGATAATGTGAGCAGTGGGGAACTGTGCTGTGCTTGTGTAGGAAAACGCTGTGTTGACTTGATTTAGCCATACAAAACTTGGGACAAGTAGTGGGGTTTTTTTTTTTTTTTTTTTTCCCTGAAGAAATACACACTTTTAATGTTGCAGAAGGACTGAAAATAAGCTGAGCTGAAAAGCAATGACTTGAGAGCCGTTCTCGCCTGGCACAGGCTTTGGGTTTGTTAAGAGCTAAGCTGTGACTGTAAAAGCCCCATTCCTCAGGCTCCCAGCAGGCTCCAAAGCCTCCTCTGGCAAGGACAGATCAAAAGGACTACAAATATTTAATAGATGCCCCAGGTCCACAGGGGCAGGCTGAGAAGTTCTATGAGCTGTGGTTAGGGGGCATGTGTGTCTCAGCATCCCCTGTGTGCTGCCCTACTAGGAGGCAGCAGCATGTGGTCCTGGCTGGCATCGCCTGTTACTGGTTTCAGTGGAGGTGTGTGAGGGGTCCTGGGTCATGGATGTGACCTGGGCAGGGAGTTGCTTAGACCAGACCTGCCACCGACAGTGGCATCCAAGCAGCCCCAGTCGCAAACACACCTCAGAGAAAGGCATACGGCAGATGCACCCTCAGCCCGTGGTTTTAAAATAGTTTCCTCCTGCGTTATGGGTTACTGCTTCTGCTAAGCTCCGGCAAGAACTTTGAGTGAGCAGAAATCACAGCCTACTCACAAATGTGTCAGAAGAGGGAGACTAAATGTAACCAGTGATTTGCCGTGACTTAACTGATGTGAGACACAGCCCAGGGTTTGTAAGGTACAGAGGAACTGACATGTCAAAGCGACATAAAAAATAGTTGAAATCCTCTGGGTAAGTGCTACCATCAATTACTGTGCTTCAGCTTTTGGGCCAAAGTCAGAGGGCAGAGCAGTATTTCAGTAACTTCTCTGAACACTTGCACCAGAGAAATCACAGAGACTGCAAGTGATACAAACTCTTTAGACCATTGTACCATAATCCCCAAATCACCCAGCAACTGCTAAGAAGGTGCTTTTAAAAGATCCTCTTTGGGTGTCTTTAGACCCTCTATGGCTGCAGGTCTGGTGCAATCTGGTGATGCTGAATTCAGCTGGGGCTGTACATGACTAAGCAGACCAGGAGAGCACTACTACATGGCTCCATTTGCCCACCATACCCAAACCTCCGGGGCTTTCCTGGCACTTCAGGCTGTAGCCAGCAGGTAGTGCAGGGCTATGCAATACTGCTCTCCATGTCCAGACAGTTCCCTCCCCCTCCCCACCCACCCCTTTCTCAAGTCTGATGCAAAAGCATCTCTTATTTATTTTGATGTTACATTTGGTTTATCTCATACTTTTTTCAAATTTTAGTTACTGGCTTTGTTGCAGATTTTTGCAATCCAAGTGCAGAGGTGCTGTGTGTGGGTACAGGGAGGGAAGTGGCAGAAATTGAGTGCCTGGCTTAGGGAGCAGCAGGGACCCATCTCACCCAAGGGGGCCTGAGGAGCTACTTTGGGAGCCTTGGAGGTCCCAACCCAGGTGGTAGAATCGCAGTAATAAATAAAAAATTCTGTTTAAATCTGCAATGAAGACAAGTTATGGGTGTAAATTAGAAGCCTAAATCCTACTTGACAGCTCTTAAGATCTGGGGCAATGATTTGAGCCACATGTCTGATTATAGTAATGGCATATTTTAACATTGCTTGTAACTAAGCTTAATCTTCACTGTACTCAGTACCTTACAGTCTACAAAGAGCAATCTCTGCATTACAAGCCTGGGCAGCTGGTGTGTACAGAGGAGCCCGAGGCAGCGTTGGTCTGGGGAACCGGGGCAGGATCAGATCTTCTGTTTCTGAGCACGGGCTGAAGATTTCTGTGGTTACAGGGGAAGAGAGAGCTGCTAGAGCAATTAACAGCCTGGTTTCTGGTGAGCAGGCTGGGGAGACATGCCTGAGCAGCCATTTCAAAAGCAGCCCAAGCTGTGCAATGCCCGGTGGGTCCTGTCACCCTTGTCACCCTTGTCACCCAAAAATACAGGGCAGGACTAATTTATCCAGCCTGAAATGAGATACTGGGGCTCTGTGAGTGGCTTCAGACATGCTTCCATCCCAAGGAAGAGCTTACAAAACTTCATTCACTTCAATTTTCACTAATTGTTGCTGATGGTTAATATGCACATGTTTCTAACTCTGCTGGGCATGGCACCTTTGTGTGCCACTTCTCATGTGATTGCCACAGAGTGTGGCAGGAGTCGCTTATTTTAGAGAGGTTATTAAAAAATAATTGGCTGAGGAATACAGAGAAGGAGAATTGGGGACAGGGGGAGCTGAGTTTTGGGTTTTTTTACTGTTTTTCGAAATATTGTGGGGCATGTTGTGGAAAAATTTTAGCCATCTGTCCAGCGGATATTAGTAGAGACTGTGTTAAAAATAAAGTGCCAGGTTAACCTCCACAGAAAGTTAATAAAAAGAAGGAAGTGAAAGACTGCTCATTATTTTTAATGACTTTGCTTTCCAGCAGAGTGCCTTATCTCCCTGCCTTTACATTCTGCCTTATTTCAGTTCATTATGGCACATTCAGCTGCTCTGGAGAATTATGGCTTTGTTCTAAAGCACTGAATTTATCAAGAGGCCCCCAGTCCGGCCTGGCCAGGCTATTAATCATGGCCCCTCTGCCAGGAGGAAGATGCTGAGAAGAGCCTGATGTCCGGCAAGTCCAGCCCACACGGTGAGTCCAGCCCAAAGGGCTGGGAGCTCTTTGTCAGGGAGAGTTGGGCTGGGCGCTAGCGCTGCTGAACGCCATGAGCAAACCCGTCACCGGAGTCAACGAAGCGGTGCTTGGTGACCGCCTGAGTGTTTTCTGTCTGCACATCTCTACATTTGTCTCTCTTACTGGCTCCACCTGACGTGAAACTCTCGTTCCCTGTCAACAGATATTTGCTTTATTAACTTTAAAATATAGGACACATTTTGCAGTTCAGAAGATGAAGATTCATGAGTGTGCAATTCAGAGCATGGTACCAAGCAAAGCACCCAGAGCATTCAGCTTAATGTGCAAGCTCCTTGCAGGGAGCAGACAGCAGGTAGAAAAGCTAGAAGCAGAAGGTGGGTTTCCAGATTTGAGAACCAATAGATCTTTCAACAGCCTTGCTTGCAAAAATCTATGCTGTCATTCTCTTAGTCTAAAACTCTTCTGCTAAGCTCTTTGCGTAATTCGAAGACCACATCACAGCCAGTTTTTTAAAGTACTACAGTTAGAGTGATTTTTTTTGGAAACACAATGAGCATTTTTTAGGGCTCAGAGGAATTACCAAAAAGGGGTCCACAGCCAGGCCCCAGGGTCTTTCCAGAGTTTTTTCTTACAGTTCCTCACCAACTCATTTTCCAGCAGCTTTTGTTGACGTGCTCTGCCTCCTCTTCTTGCTTATTGATGGTTATGGCCCTGCAGCAGAACTTGCATCGTATATAACATGAGTACAGAGGTCTTACATGCCATGCAGAAGCCACCGCATGGCTTGAAGCAGAAGCGAGGGACGTGGGGAGACCTTGCACAGCTGTGCTTACAGCTGGAGTGCCTCCCTGGCTTTTTCTGTGGCCTTGCTGTAGCTGCTGCTTCTGGTCCCAGCTGCCACTCCTTGGGGTATGGAGGCTCATGGGAAAGTGAATTCAGGCAAATCATAACCCCGAGGGCCTTCCAGCATAAATGATGCTCTGCTGAGTCAGCGGCCCTCAAGACCAGCCTGGCCAACAGGAGGAGGACTGGGTTTTCCTGGGGTTGGGGCAAGGGCTGGATGGAATGGCAAGGAACCGGTGTTGATCCGTTAAATTCTAGCACAGTAGGTTGGCCGATATTTTGAATTTACTAACCTTTTAACATAGAACAAGGCCAAAGCTCATTTATATTGGCCAACCACATTTTTTTTGCCTGTCTTAATCCAGGAAATGAAAACCGTGACCAGAAGTATAGTTGTCTTGTCTAAACACTGGCATGCCGGTGCTTAGAAATAAAAAGGGCGCCGTCATGCTTCTTCCCAATTGCCTGTGGAGTGAAATGAGAGCTTCATGCAGGGAAGAAAATGAGCTCGTTCCTGTGTGGAAACTCAGTGTGGAGTCAGTGAGAGATTTTTGGGGGCTAAGGGGAGATGTTTGTTTGCTTTCCAGCCCTACCAGACACCAAATTTGGCTGTACCCTGACAAGATGCTACAAAGCACTCTTCTGGCAGTAAGTTAACAAGACAAACATTTGGTACATGCTTACTGGCAAGCTAATTAGAAGAGAAGGGATTCGCTGGATTGCGGGAAAAACAAGGGAAGGAAATCAAAATGTTCAGGCAGATCATTAAGGTCCTCATCCTGCCAGAGGGGGAGTAACTGGTTTCATTTCCCAGAGGCTAATCCTGCTCTAATTGACTTATAATTGGAGTTTGAAAGAAAACAATCCATGTGGCCATGACAGCAAAGCCAGGGAAGGCGTGATTGCAGCTGCTGGTGGGGACACATAGGGAGACAATAGGTTGCAGTGTGTGAAGTGACGCGGGATAGCCTTGGCCACGTGCAGATCTCGGTGATGTAAGAGCCCAACTGGGCACAGTGGCTGGTGTTACGCTATGGACAGGGAGCACTGAGAGCAGGCTCACAGTTCATTTCGACTCAGTGGTTTCAAAGGCATCAGGCTTCCGTGAGAAGAAGCTCAACCTCTTTCTAAACATAGACCAGACGACCAGGGCTCACATGTTACAACATGGTAGCTATAGCTTACTCATGAACTACAAAAAACACACTGCATATTTACAAACTAAACTCAGGACAACGAGGTCCTGGTTTTGTGAGGGGTGATGCTATGCACGTGGTATGACAGAGCTTTAAGGACAAAGATGCATCAAAATATAGCAAGTCTGGGAGCCGAGCAAAGGCTGAGGAGATTTGCGTTTTTCAGCACTGGGAAAATCTGTTGTGCTTTCCATTAACACTGGAAAATTGTTTTGAGTCCCTAGTTTGCATAATTAAAATACATAGCTAGAAAGGAATTCAAATTTGGGCTAAATTACACTGAGGAAACTACGTTCAGTTTTGATCATTTTGCATGACAAGGACTTTTTGGTATTAGAAATGCACTGAAGATATACTATTACTAAAATAAGAACTATTATGGAATGCCTAAGGGATACAATTCATTATTCAGATAAATTTTCAAATAAGCAGACGTAAATGCATGCTAAACTACAATAAAATTCCTGTGGAATTACATATTTCTTCCATAACAGGCCAGATGATCTCATCTCTTGAATGTTATTACTGTGACTACCACAGTTCTCCAGGGAAGTTCAGAAGCCATAGTGCGCTTCAGGTATGGTTAGACATTATGAGTATATGGTAAATTAAAGAAACCAGACTCAGAAGAAAATCCAGCAAACAGAATAACTGTGTAGAAAAGTACCTTCCACTTCTTCAGATAAACTTTAACCTAAGATGTATTTTCCTGCATTAAATTGGTGGAAATACCTTTTCTCCAGAAAGACTTGAGGGGAATGAGCAAGTGTTGAAACAGGTGACTACGTGGAGATCCTGACAGATATTTCATTAATAGCTGTGGTTTGGTAAGGAAAGTGTAAAAATCTGGTACCTTCTGTTGGACCAGGTTTTCTGGGATTTAGGCCTAGGCTTTTCAATTAGGGTTTTTGTTTTAATCTTTCCAAGGGGAAGCAGGTAAAAACAAGAGTAGCCTAAAATCAGCAGACCGGAAGTATTCTACATTTCTGAAGTACTTATATGTGCAGGTGATAGGCATTGATAAGTAAGAGGAAAACTCATGGGAAAGCAAGGAGCCGAAGCACACTGCTCGTTTGAAGATTCATCTGGCATATGGCAATGGGGAGACAAAAAAGTTAGAAATGCTCCTCTCTGAATGCAGCATGTTGCAGATGGAAAATGAGATGTGTCATCTAGCTGAGTGCAGGGACTCATTTCATTCCACTGGTCCAAGGTGGGAACATTTCTGCCAACACCTGGGGCTCTGCTTAGTGACTGAGTGAAACGTTTGATCTGTAGTTTGTCAGGGAGGGCTTGCAATTCTAACAGGTGCTCCAGAGCCGTGTTTTCTTGTCCCACAGACAAAGAAATATACCTGTGCATTTTACTAACGTGCTTTGAAGTTAGAAAATTTCAGAAATTCTAAAAATCCTTTAAAACCTTGGCCTTACTGCAGACTTTTTCATGTGGAAGGACCAGCTGCTGTACCACACAGTAAAGTAAAAAAAACCAAAAACAAAAACCAAAAATAAACACAGGTGGTAAAGGCAGGGAAAAAAGCTCTCAGAGAAACTGGTGCATTTCTCACTTATTAGGACATTTCCTTGATTTTAAGCATAATTTATTCTGTTTCGGCCCCATGGTTTCTGCACGTTTCCTTTGAAACATCTGTAGTTCTTTCTGGCAGAGATCCGAGGCAACACAGCCTAGTCTCATCTGGGAACAGTATCCTAGGAAAGCAAAAATATCCCCAAGCTGTAAAGAAAATAAAAATAATAAGTTAGCATTGAAGGGCTTGAATGAAAAGCTGGGCTAGATCAGGGATAAGTGAATCTCCTCACCCGGTGACTTTGGCAGCACGGACGAGGACAGTGTCAGTCGGCCCCAGATGCCGGGAGGGCTGGGAGAGGTGTCTGTTCTCCAGCCTCTGGGACCCATCCAGCTCTGTTTCTGGTGGACTCGTGTTTCGTGCCTGACTGACTTTTTAACTCAATTATAATAGGAGTGAGGCATGAACTCTCTCCTCAGTGGAATCCGCCCAGGAGGGAGAAACTGTGACCGAGGAGTCAATTATTTGGAGATTAATAAGGCAAAGCCCTGAAACGTGCTTTCCACAGAGGGGGGCCCACCAGTTGCTACAGGATCCTTCGTTTTCCCAGGAGAGGACTCCAGCATGACCAAAGTACTTAAGCTCCTCAGTCACTGAGCAACTCAGGGGGTGAGTATACCACAGCACGGGTGGTATCTCAAACCCCAGGTCCATGCAGCACAGTGCCCTGCCCTGCAGAGACACTCACCGAGGTCCCAAAGCAGCCTGGCCACGTCAGCATAGCATCCTGCCTGGCCTAATTAAAGGAATGGAGCTAATTAGGCTGGCCACAGTGCCATAGTGATTAGATGCTAGAGACACAGTACTGACATCTAGATGTGCTAGTAGGATAACATAGCACTTGGCTTGCGTGTCACCCAGATAAATGGGAGTCTTTATTCTCTGTAACCATCAGCATGGTGCTGCTTGCAAGCCCTGCCTTCACACGGACTTTAACACTGCATTGTGTTTTGTTTTTATTTTTATATTACCCAGGACTCAACAGTCATCTCCCTGTTTTGCGGGCACAGTTCCTGAAATAAGATTAACTTTGTCTCCAGGGGTCACTTTCCAGCCAGCAAACCAAAAGCTGTGCAGGAGAATGAAAACAAGGGAAACAGAGAGAAAAAAATAAAACAAAACAGGTTGTGTTGCAGACTTTCGATTCAAGACATGGAAACCTTTCAGGGCCCTTTATGGGGAAACATGTAAAGCCACAGATTAGGATTTTCGTGTTCAAGACCTCCATGTTCATCTAACTGTGAGAAGCTGATGGTTTCCCAGAGATGTCCCTGAACATACAGATCGTTGCATGGAACCACTTCTCCACTTCCTCATGGGTCCTGCCCCACAGCCTTCTCTGTCCAGAGCCACCCCACAGCACAGCACCCTGATGGCATCCCTGCCAGGTCCGCAGACGTCCTGAAGATGACAGCACAGCTACAGTAACTGCGGGGGGATTTGGCGTCTGAAAGAGAAACCTGGTAGTTCTTTTGTGTGACCTCCATTTGCCACTTCCATTCTCATCACCTAGGACATTTCAAAAGGACAGATATATTTTCTTTTCCTAAATTATTCTGGAGGGGATGTGAGAATGTTAATATTTATGGGTCTGACTAGCTGGGAAATCAGACCTCTTCATATCACAGTGTAACCATTTTGAAGATCCTGTTTCAAGGAAAAGTGAATCCCAAGGTTCAAGCAGGGCTGAGGAAAAAAGAGAATATTTTATTAGCTATGATCTCTCTGATCAAAGCAATACCAAAAGCATTTCTCTGTCTGCAGAGAAAACAATGAAGAATGTGGAGCAGGCGGAAAATCTAATGCTCATTCAATAATATGTGTGCCTGTACTTCTGAACCCCCTCCCCACCAAAAAAAGAACAGCACAGCCTTTCAGTCTTCAAGCATCTGCACACATCTACATTTATCAGGATGTGAATGGCTCTATTTTATTCAATTTCAGTCTGTACATAATAAATGCAAATGGACTGATTAAGCAAAACTACTTTATTCTACTCTCCTTCCACTGAAAAGGTGATGGAGTTGTTTTACTTGAGAGCAGACAAGAGGGGGCACTCATGCATTTCCTACTTTAGGGCTTTTGATTTATGCTGTTGGCAGGAAATGTGTCTGAGAGAGTCCTTGTTGAAAAAGGTTGCAGGAAAAATACCAAATTAATGTAATACCATAAAGAAGCAGAAAAATTCTCAGAAAGAGAAAGAAGAAAAATGGAGGTGCGTGGGTGATGTTAGAAGACATCCTGGTGCCCTGCGCTGGGAGGCCTGACTCTGCAAATCTGCTTAGGTCAGGGAATGAAGTGTTGCAGAAGGTGGAAGTGAAGCTCCTATGGGGGTGAAAGAAAGGCTGGGTCTAAAGTATACTCCACAGCAGCGAGCTAAAGCTGGCCTCAGGCTCCTTGCAAGCTTTTAAATTTTCAGAGTAATAAAAAAGGGCAGGATAGGGGTTGAGAATAGCTGAAAGAGATACAGCTTGAAGGGCAGTCCTCATTTTACTAATGAAATGGTTTGGGCTGCCTACACAGGGTCACTCAGGAAAGTTAAATAAATCACTCCGCTGAAGGTGTGAATTCAATTTATGTAAGTTATAGCATATTAAATCTCTGTGTGAATAGTTCCATTCAGGGTAAATAGCTTTAGATTACTAAAGCTTAATTTTCTAGATTAGCAGGAACAAAATATGTTTTGATAGCAAAATAAAACAAGATGGAGGGAGAATGAACATCCAGTTAGTAAATTAGTCCTTCATCTATGGTCTGTCTTTGTTTTTAGCAGAAGAAAGTCCAAAACTACTCAGAAAAATAAAGTTTATCATGCATTATAAATATCACATAACTACCTTAGCTGCAATAAGCTGTAAGGAGAAGCAAGCGTGTTATGGCAACTGAGTACAAACCTGTACTAACGCTGTGCTACTGCGCCTCCCTTTTGTTGCTCACGTTTTCCTGTGGGCACCCCGACGGGAACTGAACCATATTCTTGCTGCAAACAACAGAGTCAGTTATATATGAATTAACTTTTAACTAACACAATTTAACTAAATTATGAGGTAGTGATATTATCAGAAACGTAACTAATTCTTTTATTGAAAACTACATTCATTTGCTCAGTTAAGTGCAACATTTGTCAAGAACTCTACCTTGCTCAGTAACATTTCACCCTCTTCCCTTAGCTTGCCATCAGGCTCTCCTCAACTTTTGTACCAGTAAAACGACCCATGCCAGTGTCTTTTTTATCTTTTGTAGGCTTCCCCTATTAGCCTCATTGTCATCCCAGGCTCTTCAAGGGGTTTACTCTACTGTACAAATTAAGAACTTCTGATGCTACAACTAAATAAGTGAAACAAAAATTAGGCAATTGGTTGAGGTCAATATGTGCTTGGAGACACTAGTTTGTGAAGTGTACCTTCTTCACAAGGAAACCTGAATTGTAAGTATCTTCTGAAAATCATCAGTTTCCCACTACAACCTTGTAGAAGTGCTCATTAAAACCAAGACTGGGATTTTTCTAAGCAACTGAGTTTGACTAGTCACTTCAGATACCTTGCACCAGATCACCACGTGAGGATGAAATCAGATTAGACAAGGAAATATTGTACAGCATATATGTGATAGCATTATTGCTTTTTTTTTTTTTNGCCATAGGTAAATGTATTTTCCATTGAACTACTATATTGTTGAATATGAAGTCCTACAGCTGGCTTCCCTAGAACATCCTACCCTCAAATGTGTTAATGTCCTCAAGGGCCATATTTTCCCCTTGGAAAGGGGAAAATACCAGGCTTACTCTTGTAAATTTCTGACCTATTTTAACAAGATGAGTTTGGAAATGTAACTCTAAATTGAGTATTACTCAGTTTCCACGACTCCTAGCGGAAACACCACGAGCATGTGGAAGTGGGAGGAGCAACCCAATGAGAAAATGGAATCATTGCAGTAGCACTGAGGTCTTTAGGACATTCCCTTAAAAAAAGAGGCAAACTCCTGTTCGGGGAGAAAGATTGAAATTAGATTACTGAAAGTTACAAACCCCAAATGTGGCCTAAAAGGTTACGGAATCTCAAGCACTGTGATCCTATCCCCTAGTTTAGAAGCAATGTGTATTCCTTGTACAACACATTCACTGTGTAAGATCAACTAGATACCCTGTATAAAACTAAGATATTACTAACTGTGTGGATCACTTAACGAAACCACAAACAGTATCTAAAACAAGAATCTTGTGATGTTTCTGCATAGCCTTTTCAGCAATCTAAGAAGAAAGCTGTTCTTTCCTTAATTCACGTTTTTTTTCTGCAATGAGCTGGTAGAAGCGTTATACAATATACAGCATTTATACAGTAAAAGACAACTTGGTTGAGGCCTATAGGCTCCATCATACCACATAATAATGAGGCCATTTCTCCAATCTTCTTCTCTAACAGTTTTGTACTACCTTCATGTTCATTGTTGTAAACTCCCATTGCCCCAAAAGCAGAGTAAATAGTAGCAGAAGTAGTTTACTTTATTACAAAGAAACAGCATTTGAAATTTATTGGTGCATGAATTCTTCAGGTATTTTAACAGCGAACTTGCTCCTGGATTCAGAGAACATTCACCCAGTCCAGAAGCCAACTAGCTTTCAAGCCATCTTCTTATGGTCTGGACAGAATGCTTCTAAAAGCTTTATGGAATAGCTCACTCTGAGGCATTTATCTCATCTGTTTTTGCTGAGAACAAGGCCATGGTATACTAAGCAATCAGGAGGCTCTTTCTGGAGGAAAGAAATGAAATTTACTGAAACTTGTCTAAGGGATGAAGTTAAGAAATCAAACCAGGACCAAATCAGCAGTCTTAAGTCTATCAGACTGAAATTACTTTCATTAGGCCTATAATTACCTGCAGGAAATCAACAAAATAACTACATATTTTGTTTATTTTTTAATGACAGTTAGTTGCAGACAACCAGCTTTACAAGATTCTTTCTTCAACACTTGCAAAAATTTTCCTTTTACTTTTTCACTCAGCCACAACCCTCCTGCTCTTTGAGGCACCATCCTCTGCTCTTCTAACCCCGTAACACTGGAGCTTTGTCCCTGGTGCCACTAACCCTCTGGTTTGCCCCGAGTCTATCGGTGCGTGCTTGAAGAGTTACCAGCAATGCAATGCAGCACAGCATTCACAGCCTTTCTTGGGATCCGGTGACCCAATGCAGCCGTGCTCTCATCCCCTCGTGGCTCTCAGCCTCTGACAACCTGTCTTTCCTTGTGCCTTGTCCCTCTTCCTGCCACCCAACCCCTCTGCTTCAAGAGTAAGAGAAGAAGGTTTGCAGAACGTTGTGAATGTACCCAAGCTCAAGCCCCAGATGTGGTAGCCCTGCAACCAGGAGTCCTCAGACTGGGGTTCAACTGCAGCAACAAGCAGGACCATGGCAGCTTCCAAGAAAAGGGAGATCGAAACTGTTCAGCAGGGAAGTAAACCAAAAAGGTGCCTGAAATCCTTTCTGTGATAGCTGAGTGACTTTATGGGAAAGGAAACACCTTTTTCCCTAGGAACTGTTTCATGCTAAATCCCTGAAAATTCCTAGGCAACCAGCTGGGGAAGAACCATGGAAAGTCCTGCAAGGTACTGTGAGCGACCTGCTTTCAGGAAAGCTTAGCATTACTCAACCCCCTCCAGCATCTGGCTATATAACAGTCAGAGCTTAAATTTACTCCCATGCATTTTTTTTTACTATCCAACAAATTGTACACATTTTAAGAAATTAAAAGATGCGGAAGAAGAAAGAAACAATTAAGCCCCTGAGAATAAGACAAATGCCTTCAATAGAGATAAATGTATGCATATATTTGCCCACAAACAACAGAAGGAAACTCTTAATACTGCACATAATGCTTTGAAAGCTGTTGGGAAAACAGACTGAGAAGGGTGAGGGCAAAATGTTCAATTTCCTTAAGCAGCAGCTGAAACAGGCTCTAAATTAATCAGGATTCTTAGAAACTCTAATAAGAAAGAACTGATGAAAACCAGCTGCACTCAATCCCTATAAAAACCTTCAAAAAGAAGAGAATTAAGTGATAATGTTGGTGGAAGGGCATATCATCACAGGATGGTCTCCTGCTGCTACAAAATGCCAGCGCAAAACCGAGCACTTTTCCAGGGGAAGATAATTATGATGGGTCTCAGCCCTGTTTTCAGTTCCTGGACTTGATTTCCACTCTACAGTGTGCTGATACAGCTCTCATTTGGGAAGACTTTAAATTCTACTGACCACCAAGAGTAAGAGCATCCAGTTCTAATGTTTGTTAAAAGTGGTATTCAAAACATCTCCTCTGCCCTCACCATAGAGATTTGTGTGAAGTATGGCTTTGTAAAGGGAGAGAGTGCTCACCATTAGGTGTTGAAGATCTTCAGTACCCTAGACTCAATAAAATTAACTTATGGCCCAGTATTGGTGAAGGAGAAAGTGTCCCCCAGAGAGGTAGGGTATAAGTAAATGTTTCTCAGGAAACCAGTTGTCTGCACAAAGAGTGGTTTGTGGAATAATGAGAGATGATACTGATAGCTTTCAGGAGTATTTCAGCAAAAAAACAATACAATAGTTTGGCAAGATTACTGGTGCAACAAGGTGATGTTGTACAAAACCTGTAGTTTATGGAAGCGAAGAAGGAAAGATCACTTTTTGCATGATTCTCCCAAAAATATACATTGATTTTTGACAGAAAAGCAGTTGGCTCTCAGCAACTTCCCTTGCTCTGTGTGATGGCACTTCTGAGCATCCCCAGGACTGGCAAACATGCAGCCTGCAGTGAAGCTGCAGTCCCCACACTCACTGTTCCTGCAGCCTCCATGGGTTTATAGCAACTTTCCCACAAAACTTTGTAGGATTTGAGAAATGCTGACATCCTGCAACTGCAAAATCTCCCTTACTGAAGGGACTGTTGTAGCACTGATGCTAGAGATTTAAGCACCCAGATACTGAGGTCTGTGTTCTGCCTACAAAAGGACTTTTGGTTACTGTGTGAGGAACTTTTAATGTCATTTTTTTGCCCTGGAACAAATTGCTTAATTGTTGTCATCTTCAGATTCTGTGGTTTTAAGCTTCTCTTAATGTTCATAGTTACCTTGGAGACTCTGTGAAAGAATATTTCAGGACTCCCATGTGGAAACACACTATTGCATCAGACTTGCTGCTTCTCCTCTAACCCGAGTCATCATGATAGGAAATTGCTCCTGGGTAGGAGACGTTACATGTAGACCGTAGACACTCATCTAACATTCCTACAGGAGCTCCGTTATTTCTCTCAGAGCTAATTGTATGACAAAGGTCAATCTCATTATCAGTTACCTGCACAACAAAAGCAGGCTAAGGCAATAAGATTTTTGCTTGCATTGGCAGTGTGGAGAAGCAAACGGAGGTCCAAGCACCACAGAGGGGCCATCAAGCAAGTATTGATCCCCAAGGGGAGCTGTTATAACCACCTCAGCGCCAGGTCTCAGCTCCCGCCTCTCCCGGGCTTGGGCAATCCCCAAGCCTGTCATTTCCCGGTATAGCTAAGTGCCGAACGCTGGAAAAAATGTTTGATAATGCAAATGAATTTAGTAATGACAAGCCATTCTGAGGACTCTGTAAGAGTCATAAACATGTTTGTTTAAATTGAAGTAGTGTAAGGTTTGTAGTGTGATAGAATGATGAAAACAGCCCCAATTAACAATGACTCTCAGCTCCTGCTCTGACAGCCCCTTTCTCAAAGCACCAATATTACCCACTTAGAAAATGGATTTTTGCCAACGTTTAAAGCACTTCTTCTTTCAGCACACCAGATGGTACTAAAAATTCAAAATATTTCCTACAACAGCTGTATCTTTGACAACAAAATTAAGACAAGCCAAAATACCACTGTTGTGTGGGGGCCATAATGACCAGACTCCTCGTTTTATGTGTAATGTAACGAGACACTTTATAGTTAAAAAATAGATCTGATCAACTCAGTATTGCGTCAATCATGTGACTCTGTCTGGGTTTTGAAAGCCAGATCCAAAATTTAGTGCCTTTACAGTTTAACAGCTGGTCTGATAAGAATGCAAAATACACCTTTCCCTAGAGCAATAATAAAAGTGTTAACACTTTCTTACAACCAGCCCTTTCCTACAACTCATCATTTTCTTGCCTCAAGCTCCATTTTTATGTATTTGATGACATAAATCTTTTAAGCAGGTTTTGACCAGAAGCTAACTTCCCTTGCTTTCTGATATCTGGACAACAATATTTACTTTTTTTCCTTGGTGTTTAAAGAGGAGGGGGGAGAAGAGGGGATACTTTCAATTCAGACAGAACAAAACGACGTAAACTCTCATGCTTGCCATTTCCATCTTAACACAAATGCATACACAGGGTTTTTTAATTATCTATTTGTTAGATCATTAGCTAGATTATTAGACACAAGGCACACAGCTCTCAAAGTTTTAGTATTTTAAACAGTATGGTAGCTTTGGCATGCCCTGAACAGTGAGAAATAAGGATAGAAAACATGAAAACAAAACTCAAACCAGATAATTTGCCAACCGTAAGGGTGTAATATCCAAGCAATGTAATGAACACATTTCTGTTATCTGTATATTTTTCTACAGGTACATGAACATTCTTGATGCTAGCATATGAACATCTGCTAAAAAATTCAATTACTTAACAGTGCTGTGAAGCAAGAAATAACTGCTAGCTCTTGTTGTAGAAAGGGAGGATGGTCTGGTGGTTATTGATGCTGGACTCATCCTAGTCACAGAGTTGCGAGACAATGAGCCACATCGAGAGGAAGATTTACATCCCAAAGTTGTCTAAGGCCTGAGACATGTAGGAACAGACACTAGAACCCCAGCACCTCAGCTCTGGGCGACCTTTTCCCAGTCAGACCTTGTCTGTGGTAAGTGAACATCACCTTCTGCACCTCTGTGTGTCTGTGTTTGCTCTCTGCCAGGCGTTGCTCTCTGCTTTCTCACTGGCACCTTCCTGTGCACAGCATCTCATCTTCCTGCAATGCAATTCCCACCCTCATCTGCAGGATTCCCTTTATTTTGGGACTCTGTTTCTCATTCAGCACAGGCGTGTGCTCACGCAAGGAATCTGGCATTGAAACAATGTGGTTGGCCTGGAGCTGTCATGCTGGACGTGGAGGTGATGAGCGAATGGCTGTTATTTGCAGATATAGCACTATAGCTATTTTTAACCATCTTCCTTTTGCACAGCTGCAATGCTGTCATATTAGTTCAGCATACTCGAAAATTAACATTCAAGAAGCAAAGAATGAAAGGGTATAGATTGTTAAAGTATTGAGAGAGTTTGTTAATGTTTTAAAAAATGAGACAAAAATAATTTTGGAATGCGCTTCATTTAAAAATTTGCAGTCCCTGCTCTCAGCTGTGTAAAAGACACAACATAGGCTGGAAGTAGAATGAAATACTATAAATCAGATGGAGGTGGAGAAACACACATCACTCAAAGCTCCTTGAAGGTACCTCCCAAAGTTTACATACTGCCCTGTGACCTGCAGGAACAAGACCGCAATATGAAGGTGGGCAATGGCTATCCTCAATGACTTATGAAAGCATTTCATTGAAACCATGTGAAAGTAGAATTAACGCTATTCTTTATTTTGTTTTACTCAATACAACTGCTCGCATTTAAAATTTTTAAGTAATTAATTATTGCATTAAGTTCGCTACTTCTAAATAAAATTGCTGGTGTTCCTCTTCAAAACAAATATACTTTCCAAATTGATCATCAGATAGGTGTCAGGCAAACGTGTGTGATCTTAGCAGAAATGTACAGATTATTTTAACCTAGATAAATCTCTAGGGTTTTTTTATTAATCTAGAAAGTTAAATTATTTATCTAGACATCTAAATTTATCTAGAAGGTTCTAATTACCACAAGGATGTTGGCTTTTTGCTTCTTCTCAAATACAATGCATCCTCACAACTAGTTCAGTTTCGAGATGAAAAATGTGGGTGACCTCTATGCCCTGGTGATCGTCTGAGCAGGATCAAGAGGAGAACAGGCTCCCCTGTTTCATTCTGAAGACTGAGCTGATCTTGGAGGCTTAGAGTCGTTCTTATTTTCCTTCCCTTTTACCCCCCTCCAGAGCCACACAGCCAGGTGACTGGCAGCCAGACAAGAGCTGACCCACTGTGAAGTCAGGGACCCCTTTTAATTTGGGTAAAGAAAAAATCTCTGAAAGACCCATTGCATCTCCTTCATTTTTTGAGGGCTGGGAATAAACAAACAATCTCTAAGCATAGTTTTCTGAGCACTTGTGTTGTTTTGCATTTGGCCAAGATTTACTTACAGTTGTTTATTTCTACTTCCATCTCTAAGAGCCCAACTCACTCTCACACAAATCCCTGCTAATGACACACATCCACAGCTCACTGAAAGCTAAAGGGATGGTTGCACTGTTCATAAAGTCCCATCTTAACTGCTGGTTTGGAGCCAAATAAACTCTTCAGCCTCTGAACCCCAATTCTGCCACCTGCTTACATGATGCCTGCTAAGCAAGCAGGAGCTGAACATCAGCAGAGGACCAGCCTGTCCAGGAGAGCTTCCCCTGTGCAGTGTGGACAGCAAGCTGTGCTAAACTCCAGCCAATAACAGCTATGGGCAGGAAAAGTCCTCTGAAGCCACTTTTCAGTTGTATCTATTTCATTCCAGTGCAAAGTCAAAGAGGTTAAAATGGAAAGTGCCAGTGCTTTAAGCTAATACATTTGGTTTTGTGCAAAAATGAAGGGTAGCTAAAGATGTTGAAAGAAGCATTTTAAATTTAAATTTTTTGCCATCCTTCTTGGTAAGACTCCACTCCCAACTGTATACTCACTTGGACAAAATCAGAGTAAAGCAGGTGATGCATTGGACCAAGGCTCTGGATACATTATTTGATCACACTCTCAGAAGCCAAAGCCTTCATTAAAACTACTTCCTTCTTCAGCTCTAGCTCTGCTAGCTGAAATGAAATGCTGTGCATTTGAGTGATTCCTAGAAGACCATCTGCGCTTTCCAAAGTCTGTCCCTGTAAGTCCCTTTCCCAGCCACAGCACATACATAATCTCTATGGCTAACTGATTATTCTGGGGGCGTGTGTGACTCCCAGCCTGTCAGATTTTCGTGGTTTGAGATGTTGACATACAGCTCCAAGCTGAACACTTTCAGCTGAAGGATAAAGCACATGAAGGAAAACAGGGTGAGTTTAGTACACCTGTTCTCCATCCATCCACCAAGAACACAGTCTTTAAAGAGTTGAGACAAATTCACCATAGACTCCCAGAGGTAAAAGGCAATGCATGAAGTCACTCTGCAATATTTTATTTGCTGCTAAGATACTGCAAGGTTGAAGGAAAGCCGACACCAGGAAAGGTTACACAGCCATCCCAGGAAAGCGCTCAGGAAGCAGTGAACACCGCCCATGCACTTTTAGTGCATTATTAGCTAAGCTACGCACATTTAATAGCTCACTCTGCCTCAAAAAGATTTATGATGCTCGATAACAGAATGGCCTTGCAAAGAGACTGTGCTGCAGGAACACTATCCTTGTGGTGGCATGAAATGACATCGCTGGAATAAATGATCTCACTCCCTTACTGCAGTAAGTGGTCACAGTCTTTCTGTGCAATCTTTACTCAAAGAGAACTGGGCTGCAGATCAGCCACACCACATCTGATAAGCATCACGGAGAGTCCAAACCCCAACCTCCTTCTTCTGCGAGGTGATGGAGGCCTCAGCTTCACCTGGACATTTATTTCTCTGCTTTGTCCTGTGGAGTTCATTCTGTTGTCCTTGGTCTCCTAAGGTCCAGCCTTCGATATACTTGGGGCTTTCTTTTAAACTCCTCAGCTGCTGTTGCATCCATATAAGTTTAAAATTCATTTTGTCAAAAACAGAGTGCAACTCCCTGTACTTTATATGTCTTCAGACAACCACAGGAGTCACTGAGATGTAAACTGCAGGCTGCACTGTGTCTGTCTGCATCTTTGTGCCTTGCTGCTGGCTGTTGCTAGTTTTTGTCTTTGTCTTAGTCTTGAATGTGTTCTTGCTTTTATGGTTCACTCTGCCATGCTTTGTACCAAGTATCTGGTATGCACTGTCCCCAAAGCCAGGATTCATTCTGGAGTGGCAGAGCACAAAATCTATTTCTCTGTATAATCAGAACTATGTCAAAAAAGCTCTCTTTGTAAAAAACAACATGCAAGCTGGGACAGACATGAGGTATGTGCACAGCCAGTTAAGAACTACTCAGGGGTGAAATATCTTTTCAAAAGTACTGAAGTGAGGTAGTTGCAATGCTGTAATCATTTGTAGAAGATGAAAGACAATAATATTTTCCTGGCAATGGGCTGAAAAAATCAACGGCATCATTGGCCACCTACCAGTGTCCTTCTCAGGCAGGGGATCTACCTGGGAGAAGAGCATTTTGAGACACAACATATCTTAGTCAGAGCAGCAGTTTACCTTGGATGGTGCCTCACTTTCCTTTGCAGCAGGCTAAGTCATCATGACAGAGGTTCATGCTCTCCAGTGCATTTCTTCCATATTCTTCTATTTATTTCTTGGGCTAATACACTACAGCCCACTCTTGTTTTATCCTGGGATCTCCTTTTACATGGCAGTCCCTGAGAAATCCCTGAGCCTTGTGCCTCAATAGTCTCCGTGCTACTTTTCCAGTCACCTTTAGTCCCTGCAGTGACCTTGAGGTGTCCTTAGCCTTGCTAAGGTGGTTGCACAAGTGGTGAATATTTTCAGGTCAGTCTGTGCGAGGATTTGAGAGACAGAGTCTATTCTTATCTCTGTTGCTACACTTAGTGAGTCACCTTGGAGGAGTCCGTTCCCCATCCTTTGTTTCGAGGTCCTCATATGTAGGAAGAGATATTTAATATGAAAAGCAATTAGCTAAGCTGTAATACAGTTTTCCTGCCTAGTTATCTGTCAGACTGCTGTTTGCTGAGAGGGTGCTCGATCTGTGTGCTCTCAGGCTTGCAGATACACCGAGGCACTATTTATTCTCTTTTTTCTTAGCATCTCTCTTACACTTCTTGGGCACAAGCTTTATGTGTCTTTTTCATAAAAATGAGCCATAATACTCTGTCCATCCTGAGTCCTATCACAGCACTCTTGGTAGGCAAACAAGCTCTTTGCCAAAAAATTTAACATTAGAGCTTTAAGTTGTCATTTAGCTTCTAATACATGACTGATATTTCAAGCAATATGATATCTGAAGCAATTTGAAGTAAGTCATGGCTCTCAGGTTCTGTGAAAGACTCTGGCACAATTCTTCCTTCACTGTGCACTGCACAGGAGAAACAGATCTCAACCAAGCAACACCTGGGACTCTGCATCTTTCTGGAGCATCCTTTGGAAGAGCATCCGAACATCTGCCAGGACAACAATCATGATGCCTCCACAGTCTGGAGCATGAGCTGTACTGGTGGTAAAGGCATTTCCAGAGTAACCATACAGGGCCCATTTAAGAAGTTCGGTGTGTCTGGGATACCCTAACATCATGTTTTATGTGCTGCACAGTCAATCTGCCATGTATCATGATCATGTGTCTGGGACTTCTGGAAAGCTGTCAACTCCAATAATATTTCTCTTTCTGGTTCTCTTTGCCCAGACAGACATCTTTAATAGGCTATATGTATATATATTTCTTTCTCCTGACAAAGTTTGTGGGTAGAGAAGAAAAGTGGGCATACCTGGCAAAATCCAGACATGTTTTGGCTGAAAACCAACAGTAAGTCCAGTAACCCTCATCTTCTCTTACCTACCCCTTCTCCCCAACCTTCACACAAGTTTTTCCCTGAAGCACATAGAAACCCTCCTCTTGCCTTCCCCATGGAGTGTCCTCCCTTCCAGCTAGTTTTCTGTTTCTTTGGCTGATGATGCAGAGGAGAAAATCGCTCTTCATGAAAGCATGTGCCTTTGTTCTTCCTTTTTGCCCAAAGCCACCCCACTTTTCAAACCACTGCTCTATCACCTCTGGCCCTTTGTTCTCCTGCTTAGGGATTTTCCGCTCTTCACCTTCCTGCTGATAAAGTTAATCAAACTAATTTTCCCACTCAGTCACCTCCCTTATCACAGTCACTGTTTGGCCAGAGCCCAATGGATATGGTTTATGAGCTTTGCTGTTTGCTTTGTAGCTTTTTCTGGCCAGTGTGACTGATGTGTCTTAGGGTCTGTGTCAGGTCCTGGCTGATTCACAATGTCTTGAGACAAATAACAAATATATTTTGAACCATTTTGTGAAATAACTGGAATTCATAAATTCAAATAATTTCGTTATCAGGAAAAGATCCAGGATCTTTTTGTTTTGCTTTGGAGCTCTACCTTTATCTAGTTCTTAGCTGAAACACTGAAACAGCAGAAGACTAATTCCAGAAGGAGGAAAGGGAGGTAAACAGTTGTCTGGGGTTTCAGTGAGGTCGTTTGGCACTGCAGGAGGCCCAGCAGGTACCAGGGCTGGAGAAGTGAGTGAGGAAGAGCATGGTGGGCATAGGGCAGAGGGTGGGGAAGGCTGCTGTCCCCCGGGCAGTGAGCTGTGTGCCAGCCCACAGACAATGCCACTCACAAACAGCCCAATCCCGCCAAGCTCCCGTTCTGAGGGCAAAAACTTGTGAACTCATCCTCTCCCTGTGAATTCAACCGAGTGTAAATGCCATACTGGGGATTTCCTGTAGCCCAAAGACTTCGTAATTAGTTTAATCAGGATATCAATTTATGATCTTTTTGCTAGTGAAAAGCTGCTTGATACAATGTTAGCTTTTGATATGCAAAAATGCTTTTGAAACTCTATCTCACCCTGGGTGGCCCAGAAAGTGTTATTGCTTCACTGTCAATAGATAATTCATCCCTAATACACACATGAATCCCCGCTTGACAAATGCCGATAGAAAGTGTTGAATAATCTCTGAGGCTATGGGTTCATATGAAGTTTTCTTTGGCGACAGTGCTGGGGTGATATGTTTTTCAGACTCCCTTAAGGCAAAACCATCAGGTCACTTCACTGACCTCCTTGAGGATGCACAAACATTTCATTCAGCCTAGTGAGGGTGCATGAAGATGGGATGGGGACACAGGAGACAGGGACAGAGGCAGAGACAGAGGCAGGGAGGGAATACTCTCCTCACACTAGCTCTAGTATTGGGAAGAACATAATATGAAACTAAAGCAGACACAAGTCTGAATGACTAAACTTTCTACGATATATAACTGCAGAAACACCTAATAAACAAGTATTACGGTCTGCAATTTTACATTGGTGCTAAGTATAATCACTAGCAAGATTAACTGGAAAACTCTCAACTCTGAGTTATGGAAGATACCAGCACCACAAAAAAGGGAAAGCTGCCTACACCAAGGCACAATATGGTGTTGTCAGCATCCTTCTATGTTTGGAAGGCCCCAGTATTTCCATAAATAACATTTTACTAGGATGATAATGAGGATGACAGAATTTCAGAGGGATTTCCACTGATCTCACATCATTTCAAATAATGCTCAAACTGTCTCTTCGCCATTTGTTTCAGTATTTTCAGATATTCTGATTTAATTTAACCTGATTTTCTGCAGAGCCAAAAAAATTTCCCACTCTCATTTCTTTTGGACTGATTTGCTCAGGGGGCACATTTGTTTCTGTTTCAATTATGATCCTGTTAAAATGCAAACATTTTCAAAGTTTTAAAAATCTGCTTTGGACAGCACAGCGTTCTTCAATTAACATTCAACAGCTATGCACTTTTCGTATTATTACACCAACAATCTAGACTGCTGAATCTGATTTCATGTCTCCTAAATTGCTTGGGAAAAGTGCTGTTGGTGACTCCTCAAATCATTTGCCATTTTGCCAGGTGGTCACTTCACCTTCTTGTTCAAAGAACAGTTATACCCCAATATTTAACAAATGCATTTCTATTTCAGACTGGTTTGCTGGGTGCCTTGGAAAGCACTCAATGGCAGCAATGTTTGTCCACTTCCACAGTTAAACTTGCCCTTCTGGACCAGCATCAGAAGAGACAGGACACTCACAACAGTGTGTGGTTTTGGGTACAGTGCCTATACCCCTTTTAAATGGTCAGTACTACACACTGATGCCCACAGTAGGAAGAAGGAGGCACAGTTCAGGAGTGCTGCTGTACAGGGTTGGGAAAAAAGGAAGGAAAATTATGTCTTGAGGGCACAGCTGCCCACTATCAATTCCACTGTATCATCTACACCACCTTACGTGCCATTTCTTTACAGACGTGACCTAGGAAGGGAGCAAAGTAATGAGGGACTGCCTCCAAATTCTCCCTCAGGAATATCTCTGGCCATATAAAAAATGTCCCCTTATCACTGGTCCCAGGGTAGCAGCCGTGTCACTGTTTTCAGCCCCAGGGCAGCTTCAGTGGTAGCCAGGAGCAGTGCCTGGTCATGGAGGGAAGCAGCGGTTTGTACAGCTGGTTGCTACTCCAGGAGATATAAGTAGATACAGGTTTCTAAATGCACATGAGGACAACTTACCTGGAGCCAAAAGGGTGTTTTCCAAATTATGGAACCCACTGGAGCCAAAAGGCTGGGAGGAGAGTTGGTGGGATATGCGGTGGGGCATGACAGAAGTGTCTGTGGGTCACTTCCACAGAGTATAGTGAGGTGTTGATAGAGCACTTTGAGGGAACAGACGAGCTTCTCTCAGGTCAGTGATAGACCTCTTGTGTTCCTACTAATTCATGATTAGTGAGTGTCTCCTGACTCCATCCTTATCTCGGTTTTATCTGATTAAAAAACGTCCTGAAGCCTCAAACCTTTGCTTCCTATCTCTCTGCTCAGAGCATTTGCAAATGCTCAGGTCAGGATGAAGGTGTGGGAGCTGATACGTTTCTAGTGGTGGATATGTCTCACTGCCAGTGTAAAGTGTTGTTTCCAAACTGTCAATCACAGCTAATGGTGTTATGAACTCCCTCAGAATTAAGGACTTTCCAGTTGACAGGTGGAGACTTATACCGTGCAAGGAAGGAGAGGACCAGATGTCTAAGCTGGTGGGAGAAAGGAAAATAAAAAAGGCTTGTACTTCACTCACACAAAACAGGCATTTTAGACAGCTTGAGACATTTCTGCACCTCTGTCTAGATGATGGCCGGTTTTTTAGACATGGAGCTGGTGCCAGTGAAGAGATGAATGAATTGCAGTAGCTTTCTTAATCCTCCCTGCATGGCTACTTCTGGGGAAATGCGGACAGGTCTTCTTCTTGTGGTGTGAGAGAAACTGGTCTAAACCAAAAGTCTTCCTTTCTACTCACCAGTCTTTGGCTATGAACCTCCAATGTGAAAGGTGCAACAAAGGAGAACCCAAAGAAGACCTAGGAAAAGGAAAAGTAGCACTTCAAAAGCAGTCCAGAGGGGGAGTTACTTCAAAAGGGAACCCTAGAGTAAGAAATACTTCAAAAGGGAAGTCTTCCCTAGGGAGCTTGTTGCAAATTATCTTAAAGTAGGTCCTACCATCAAACAGATGTAATTAGTTTTATTCCTATTGCTACTGTCATGAAATTTTGTTCGTTCAAAACCACCCTGAACATTTCACATGGTGGAGGAGCACTTGCTGAAGGATACACAAGACTCTAATGTAGTCGGCATCCTATGACTGTGGGCAATAGACTGCAAGAAGTGCCTGCTCACCAAAGCTTGCTAAAGCTCAGAAAGGTCTCTCAGAGCAGGTCTATCCAATACTATACAACTTGGGTTCACATACTTCCTGTCTTTTCACAGCTGCCTTGAATGCTGTAAATGAAGCTTGTTGCTACAGCAGAAGCCAGTGTAATTTTCTGGCCTCTCATCTATTTTCAGGCACTGTGTGCAGTCTGATTTGAATGCTCTAAAACTACACATACTTTTTTTCATCTGCTTCATTGTCTCTAAGTATAAGCCAATACAAACTCCGCGAGTTGCGTGTCCTACCCATTAATTTTATTATTATCATAGGCAGTATAATTAAAATAATGACAATGTGGTGTGATCCTCCCATTTTCCCTCTTTATATCTTTCTTATAATTTTCTTCCTTCTCATCATTTTGCTCTCTTCATCTTCTAAATATCCCTTTCTGTGTGCTTGTTCTCACGACAGAGCAACCTACTTCCCCCAGATCTCACTTGGCCAGTGTCCATCCTAGCTGCCTCACCCCATCATGAACACTAATGTTAATTTTAAAATGCCTGTTTTCTTTTAGAAGTGCAAACTCTATGCTCTCTGAAGAAACTAACAGGGTGAAGAGGGTTGTGTTCGCAATGTAGGTCAAGCACGAACAACAACTTCCAAAAAGAACTGAGGACTGTTAAATTTCAGAGCGCCCATAGCCTGACTTTAGGAAACTTCCCTCAGTTCTTGGCACTCTGCTTCCTCAATATCCTCCCAGCCCCCTAGAGATGAGTTACTTTCTCATTCTCTTGAGAACCAATTAGCACCTTTGGATTAATTAAAATGGGTGTCTTTTGAAATGGCATTAATGTCTATTCAATAACTACTAAGGTGCATTATTTCACTGTACTTAAATGGATACACGAAAAAAAGAGCAAATATATATTATAATGGTGTTAGATAAAGCGTGTATCACTTGAAAGATCTCACACAGACACCTAGAAAGCTGACTCATCTTTTTCTTCTCTTTCTCGTCAGACTGTGTCTCTTACTTATCATGCATCTTTCCCATCAGTTCAGCTTTAAAAAGCTTGTTTAAATCTCCCTGGATAGCATCACATTGTTATCCTAACTCAGACAGAGGTGGTTGCTTATTCCCTACCTTGTGTTTGCTGCCTTCAAAGGTCAGCCAAGTTTTTATATGTGTTGGAAAAGGAGAAAGGGATGAAATGAGGGAGTATTGTTCTTAGATTCTTTATCAAAAAGCAACATTTAATGCCCCAGCTTGAAGTTCTAGTGGCGTTTTTCTGCTTCCAGCAGACATACTCTTACATTGTCTTTTCAGTGTTTGATTTCCATACTTCATGTTGAACAATCTTCTGGGTGAGTAATGAGATTAATTTCATCTTTGAAGACTATGAAAACATCAAAGCAATTTTTATGTGTAAAAAAATATACTCTTCCCTAGACCACTCAAGTGTATGAATTTTCTGGATTTCAGCAGCCTGCATTGCTAGACATACAGAGAAACAGCTACTGGGAGTGCAGAGATCATTCAAACACATGCAGTAGGTCCACTATGGGACATGTCAGACCTCCTGTCCTCTGACCTGACAGTGTTGGCAAGTCAGCTTTCCTCAAAAAAAAAAGGTTTACTTGGCCTTCTCAGTGATGTTAAAATATGTTCTGCACACAATGAACACCTTCATTTAAGATTTTTAATATTAACACTGTTGTGGTTGGGACTTATTTTGAAATTTGTCTCTTAGCAACATCAGAGATGTTTACAGTAAAACACATCTGAATCAAGATGAGAGAACTTCACCTGACTTCAGAAAGTAAAATACACACAACTTGTGTTTACAAGGCAACCCGTTACAGATGAATGCCTTGGTGATAACAGCTTATGGAACATCCATATGCACTGTTGGCATTTGTAAGGTGATGAAACAGAATGCAGTTTCTGATATCTGAGCTGCTTTTACTGTGGTATTTGCAAAAATAAAAATACCCAGTAAAACTAAACTTGGAATTTATGACAGCTGATTTATGTGAAAAACAGGAGCCAAACCAGATCATTTATTAAAATAAAGTTCAAACTCTAAAACCGTTAAAAAATAATTGTGCGTTTTAGCAGATATTCAGACCACTGTAGAACAGCCTGAAAAAGTAGTGGAGCCTGAGGCTGCTATTCTGAGTTAGAAAGAATTTAAGTTGTTCTTGTTTTAAACTAGAAAGGAAAAAAGCTTAGAAAGAATAGTTGCTCCAACTCTCAATTGTTTTGTCACAGCTCAAAGAGAGGTAGAAAAAAAAAAGCAGTACAAGAAAATAGAGAAAAAAAGTTGTCTTAGGAGGAGATGGCCAGTCTGTGACAATAAATATTACAGTAGCATGCACATTTTGCTACTCCTTTGCGTATGGGTTAAACCCTTGTGCTGATTGTGCAGTTTTGTGGGACTGGATCTGTGGTACTTCGGATGTTTACAGAAAGGGAAGAATTCGTACTCAGACATCACCTTGAGCTAATTGGGAAAATTAAATGTCAGTGTCACTGGTTAAAAAAACTGGTTAAGCTAAAAATCTTTGGTATTGGAAAATGAGACATTCCTAGCAGAAAAATGAGCAAAATTATGTTTTGAGCTAGGTCCTCGAAAGAAAAATTCAGCATTGCACTTTGAAGTATAGCAGCACATTGCTGTTAAATGTGCTGTTTGCCATGGAATCTATAGATTAAGTTAGACCCACAGGCTCCTTATAGTGTCCTAGAGGATTTAGCACCAAAAGCAGAATACATGAACGCTCGCAGGCTGAGCAGGAGGAGCCGTCTTTCTTAGTCACTTCAGTGGGAAGGGCTGTGGAGGACAGGGTGGCTCAGGAAAGTCACATCCCCGAGCACAGACTGTGAGAGAGCACATCCCTCCACCGGAGTGTGGCTTTCACACATGCAGCCTCTCCTAGGGGTTAGACATCTTGCCAAGTCCTTCTTATAAAGAGCAGCCAGAAAAGATCTTCTCTCTATCTCCTGTTTCAAAAATTTAGATTTCTATCCTTTCCTTACCAGAACTCAAGTCCAAATCTCCCTATACTTCAATCTTCTCCACTGCCGTTCTTTGTCACCTCCTAACTGCTGGGCTGTAGCTGTGCAGGTTGTGGATCCTCTTTCATTTTGCATGGATGAATTGTATATTCACTATAACTATTTTGAGTCAGAGCCCACAGCAATCTGTAGCTGGGAGGATAGTTCTTGTCAGAGATGTGAGAGACCTAGATACTAATGATTCCTCCAATTAGTACTTATGACTTTGTTACAAGGTGATAAATCTTTGTGTCTCCTATGCTTTGGGTGCATCCTATAATCCTTCAAAACCAGGGTATTATGTAGCGGAGAAAGGGAGCAATCCTGGGACACAGGTTTGGGGGTGCTCAGTTGCCTAATTTGGTGGGGATGTGCAGGATGTGCCTCAAACAGGCATCAGGCTGTGGTGGCCACCCACCTGGCTTCTCACTGCTGTCACACCTCCAGGCAATTTCTTTGTCTGCAGCGGCAGGAAATTCAGACTCTCTGGGCTTTGCTGGTAAAACTCAAGGCTCTTGCACACTTGGACAGCACCAAAGAAGAGGTTACCAACCAACAGGGTACTTGGGGAAATTACCATTTTTAGATTTTAAAGTGCCTAGATAATCGGCTGGATGGCTTATTACCATCAGGCAGTTTCTCCTTCCATGAGATTTCCCCAAGCACAGTCTCCTAGAACGAAGAGGCAATATCACCCTCCAAGAAATAACAGCCTTTCTTTCCAAAATATTTGAGAATGTTTTCTAATCCTTAGAAGCGAAAGCAGCAAATGTTTCTTATTTCCCGTACAAGTCGAATACTGCCATCTTTATTTTGGTGCCTCTCCTCAGCGTTCAGCTGTCATTGTAGCTAATTATCTTGTCAGAGGCATCTGTAGATTGGGGACTATTGCTTAAGTATTTTCAGCCATTTGCATCCCATAGTAGCACATTTTGGTGAGTGGTGGGAAACAGAAATAGGATGGAGCAGCAGAAGGACAGAAAGTTTATCAAGTTGGCAATGAGTTCATATAGGGTCACTATGTAACAAGTTTAATTCCAACAAAGCAGAGACTATAGAATGGATCTACACCTTTAGAAATGGTAGAGATCACTTCGCTTACCTTTGGTGCTTGCAAAATGTCCAGAATCTTGAACTAATTTTTACGTTTACTCATTATATACACTCTGTTGTACTTACATGACCATATACCATTGCAATGACATATCTATTGAACATGAATTATTCAGTCTGAGAGTTTTGTCGATCCAAGTTTTTATACAGGTGTTGAGGAGGGAATCTTCAAGATGGGCATCTGCTGCCCATGGCCCTCCAGATATCAACTACCCTTCCCATGGTGGGGGCCACCTGAGAAGGGGTGGGAAAGAGATGGCTTCAGCTGTGGAGAGGGCATCAGGAATGCTGGCCCAGTGAGACCAGCATATGCTACATCTTTTCCAGGGCTGACAGGGCAGACCTAGCAGGTATAGCATCTCGGTGATTTAGTGATGTTCTAGGGTTAAGAGGACTCGCACAATGCCTCCTGGGCCTCCCATCTGGGTGAGAGAGCATCCATTATGCTGGAGCAGGCACATAAAACACAGGCTGACACAGAGATTAATGCTGATTGCCAAGTCTGGACTCTGCTACATCTCCAAATATACAGCTTTTATGTAGGATGACATCGTCTCAAACATCTGCCAGAGGGGAACACATAGTAAATTTCTCACATGCAGAAGAGGATAAGTGTTAGATTATGTTCAACAAATAAACAAACCAAAGAAAACCTTTTCCACCTCAGTCAGAGAGCAACAATTGTCTGGATTATCCCTGTCAGCACTTGAGTAGATTTATTGCTTCTTATCAACAGCTAGTTAAAAAAAACTGCCAAGACAGTAAGAAAACAGTCAGGAAAATCCTCCAGACCACAGTTTGCTGTTGATGCCCACCAGTCATCTTGTCCTCTTTGGAAATCATGCCATGGCTGTCAATAGGGATGAGCTATGCTACTTAATGCAGCTGTAACTGTGACAGGTCTGCAAGTCAGATTCTTGCAAAAGATTTTAAAAGAGAGTTTAGTAGTGTATCTGGAAATATGTAGCTATTTATGTACCATGACTGAGGAATCTTGAGTAAATTTATTAGCCAATCACTAAAAAAAGGTTCTTTGATGCACTTAAAAACAAGGAGTGAGATCTTCTTTATGAAGACAGGGGGCAGGTTACAAAAATCATTCCCTTCTGGTCTAAGACGTGCAAACCATAAGCAAGTGAAGAGCCTATCTAAGGTAACCAAATTCTTCAATGGAGGCCACATTATTATATTCCTGCTTGGAGCGATGACTGAACCAACAAAAGCAGATATCAGTGGTAAGAGCTAACATGTAACATCTAGCAATCTGTGGGTTTAGTTCGTCTTGTTCTACTTTCATATACTGAATTCACCTCTGATCTATCACCTGCTTTTAGTTTGGATATTCAGAAATTAACAGGACACACTTGGATCACTCAGCTATTAAGAACATGAGCTTGTTATGTGTTTGTATATCAGATTTGCATAATATTTTTGCATTTCAGTTATGGCATTGACACAGTGCTATCAAAAACCTTCACAGAGATGGCCAAATGAAGGGATTTGGTTTAAAAACAGTTTTGCTACAGTTTCATTCATTTGGAAGAGAAAGATCAATCAAATTAAAAAAAACCTCAGCTTGAAAAACATAAGTTACACCTAAAGAACACACCTGTGTATTGCATAGTTTCTTGGGCAGAAGGAATAGAATTGTTCATTTTTCCACATTGTGAACTTTAATGTATAAAATATCTAAGCTATTGTGTTTTTATAAACATAAATTCTAACTTTTATGACACACATGAAAAGGAGCCTAAATGTGGATGTGGTTTTAAAATGAAATGAAAGAAATTTTATACCTACAAAGAATGAAACTCTTATCTGTGCCATCTCCAATTTTAATGGAGCCTTTAGAGCTTCCTTCCTATTCCCACTTACATCAGATCATATGGGTAAAATACACAAATAAGTGAGATCTCAGTGTTAGAGTGACAATGCACAGATGGTTTAAAATTCGATGCTAAATTCACAGTCTGGATTTTTTTATAAATGTTATTTATTTCAAAACATCCTTAGATTTAAACTGAGGTGTAATGTTCTGCCAGCAATTGCTTTAACAGCTCTCCAACAGAAAAAAAACCCAGGGACTCACTTTATCTCGGGTTTGTATTTTATTAACTCTGTAAAGCTATGTCACTCCTGTCCATCACTTATGTTTAAGACTTATTTCACAGGCTGCAACAATTACTTCATACATAATGGATACCTCTTGTCTGAAAATAAAAGGAAAACTCCAACAACCCAGAAACTGCATTTTTCTTCACACATGCTTGTTCTCCCCATAGAATTTTAAAGAAGTGTTTTTGTGAAAGACATTTTGTCCATAATCTGTTCATTTTTTATCAGCTAGCGGAATCCAAACATGAATCACTGAAATGGAGTCTCTTCTGTTTTCACAGCTCCCATCGTCTCACACAGCAAACTACCTAACAACCACCTGGGCCAAGATAACTGCATTTCTCCCCATAGGTCTTTTGTCAGCTTCCAGGGAGATGACACAAAGAATTAATTGGCGATTAATCCTTACATCAGAATTAGAAAGCTCTTTCAAAGCTGCTTTCTGTGGTCACTGGTCCTGGGGTGAGCGGGGAAGTTCCCCTGGGGACAGTGCAGCAGTGAGCATGTTCACCTGGGAGGTCCCCAAAGTCTGATTTATGACAAGTGTGTTAATGTCCTGGCTGCTCTTCCTCACGTGAAGCTGCTGCCCAGCTGCTCCAGTAATTATCTTACTGTTCACCTGACAAAGACAAAGTTACGGTGTGATGAGGTTGTGGGGAAGGCATGTGGCAGGAACATCAACTTATTAATTTGGGAATCTATGCACATCTTGGCTAAGAAAGTCTCAGTTCAAAACAACATGTTTATTGCATTGGACGAGTTTCTTCATCACCTGAAAAAAACTCATAAACTGGAGGCTTGTTGTCTGACATTAGAAGCAACATCTCCACATAACACATTTGTACGAGCTCACAGTTTCACTAATTAGCTATTTTGTAATTGCTTTGGATAAAGTAATTTTACCCTCTTGAAATGTGTGAGCATGTTTAGCAAATTGTCTCAAAGTGCCATGTAATTATTCTATTTGTGATGGAGTTAAATAAAAAATACTGTTTGCTGCTTTGCTCCCAAATCAACAAGCAACTCGTTTTGCTACTTTTAGAGACACAAAAGCCACACAAAGGCCACCAGGTTTTGGAGCGTGGCTTCCCTAAGTGTGAGATGTGGCAAGGTACAAAAATAGCTCAAGTGAAACCTCAGCCTTGTTGGACAAAATGCTGAGCAGATGAGGATGGTGAGGCAGGCTTTGACTGGAAGAACGTAAATCTAAATAGTCAGAGAGTGAGAGAAAACAAACATTAAACGTATCTTGCAGATGGGGAGCAAAGGCACAGAGCAATTAAGGTCCTGATTCACTAAAATACTTAAGAACATACGTGAATCCCACTGAAGTAATTAAGTTCAGCTCCTGGGGAATTACTCTAATGAAATGAGACCTGGGAAATTGCCTGCAGCCACTCTTAAGCTTATGAGTGAGCCAATGGCGCATTCTGGTCTCCCAAGTCCTGTTTTGGTAACTTCAGCAGTGTCCTTGCACCATCCCACTGGGGACCTCCCCACTGGCTGTGTTTAGCTCCCCAGACTTGAATTGTGTTGCTGGGCTTCTTGGCTGGAGAGCCCCCACATTCCTCCTTGCACTGGGGAGGCCATAAGGTCTGCTGTTTTTCTTTTTTT
>VWYH01011233.1:99343-158509 GCA_013399365.1 Pampusana beccarii
GCAAAGATCAGGTGCAAAAGCAATTAAAAAAGGGGGAAAAGCTGCTTTTCTTCTCCAAACCTGCACGCCTTGGATTACAGGTCACTACACTCAGTTATTCAGGTCTCCACTAAAAACAAGCAAACGGTGAACTTGTAGTTAAACTGGAAGGAAACGGTTGAAAGAATCTTTCCAATTGAGCTTAACTTGAAAAATATTCTGGAATTTTTCTTTTCTTCCCGAGAAAAATTAATAGTCAATATCATTTCAGGCATGCCAATACAAAGATACATAATACTTTATTTTTTTTTTAGACTGAAAGTGCAACACTTTGTAATACTGCTTGGCTTTCCTACTGATGTGTTCCTCATGTTTTTCTTCTCTGTAAGATTTGTGTTTATTTCAAAAGGAAAGATGCCATTTCAAAATGAACTATCAAAATATTTATTTTCAGTTTCTTGCAATAAAATGGTCAAACTTTTTCAACTGAAGCTATTCACAGACCTGGAAAGCAGATTTCCCTTCTACCTATATGGTAGCATCAAGGCAGTGGTTGTTCTTCCTTCCCCGTCATCCCGTCATCTCCCCTCTAAAAATGTGCAGAATTTGAGCAGTGACAAGTTAATGACATTTAACATCTCAAACATTTTCACTGGACAGCCATAAGGGAGGTGACTCGTATCTCTCAAAAATGCTGGTTTAGGTTATGTTGCAGCTTTGGTTACTGTTAGTCCAAGGGTGAGGACTCAGTACGTTCTCTGGCAGCAATCACTGCAGCAAGTGTTACCTCCTACATCGCTTCTTTGATGTAGTGAAAACGCAATAAACAAATAATGATGGTAGATCTGGGATGTTATTACAGCATGTGCTGGGCCAGTTGGTTTGGGGCTGAGAGGAATCTATTTGTTTTTCTTGGTACAGCTGTTTTCTCCCATATGTAGTCATTTGGACTTGGAGTATCTCATAATAATCCTTTTTCCTGGGGAAAAAATAAAAATAAAAAAAAATGACAAACTCTGAGTGTTTTGTTGTGTTTAGTTTTCAGTTGGTTTGATAGCTGCAGAGGAGGTACTTGCCATCTTGAAGGCTGACTGTCACACGAGTATGTAAAGTGTCTCAGCTTCTCACATGAGCTTTTGTCTCTCTCTGGTTCTCAGTGCTGCTGGTCCTGTGTTTGGCTTATGATCTGTTGCTAGGGTGTGTTTCCCTGGCTAGGAGCTGGCCATGTTTTGCTGATGTCTGGCATGTGCTGCTCTGCTTTTTATTCATGTAATTGTTCAGCAGGAAATACCTATTAGCTTGTTATCATCTCATGTTGAACAGAGTCCTGGTGAGTAGACAGCAAGGAGCTGCAGCACAGTTGTTTCTGCTCACACACATCATTCTCCAAGCCTAATACAAAGCGTATCTGTTTTCTTGTTTCACAGAACACAAGTGTAATAAGTATCACATCATGTGATTCTCTTCCTTTGATTAGGCTTGCAGGAAACTCACCCTCTCCTGCTAGTGAGATCCACATGTGCGTCCTTCCCGGGCTGCATTGCTAGACCTTGCTGTGAGTAACCCTAGATTTCTAGAGTTAGCATAATGTATTAGCTTGTCTCCGAAGAAGCCTCTATGAATAAATGAGCAGTGGTGCAGCCGCTGCCGTGACTTCTACCCTGTTCTGCTGCCAGTAAGAGACCTGGGCTGTAGATTCAAAAGCCACTGATGGGCTCAAGCGCATCACCTACTCTTTCTAGCCAGAAGTCATGTTTTCCCAGGATAAGGCAGCTGTCAAGCTCTGAAAGCACAGTCTCAACACAGGAAGGAATTATTTTTGATTGAGGTGTTTTAGCCCTGTAACAAACACCTACAATTATGATGCTTCTTTAGGTTTGGCCATATTCAGAGGTAACTTATTGACAGCTTAAAAAAAAATAAATAAACAGAAGTTTCATCCTGGTAGCTGCAATAGACCTAAAATATGCGCCTACAAAGTACAAATGGACCACCTACAGTGCGGGATTGGCTAGTGCCTGCCAACTTCATTCAAATCTAACCCTTACCTGAGTTTCTTTGAAATGGGATGTTCTGCGTGTGGTTTGGCCAGGGGAGCTGACGTCTGGGAGGCTGCTCCTGACTATGGCTGGGCTGTGCCTACACCCCCATGCTGACTGCCACCCAGCAAATGGAGCAAGAGCAATGTGGGGGTCTGCTGAAACACAGCTCCCCGTGAACTGGGCTACCGTGGAAGGGCCTTGGAGCAGAGGCTGAAACCTCAACAGCTCTGTGCTTTCTACTTGGGTTTGGGATTTCTGAGATTCAGCCCTTTTATTTTCATGTAGTTTGGATTTTAAAAGGCCTCTGCTGAATGGTTTAGTTTCAGGATTCCTACAGATCTTTCCTGGGGGAACTACACCCGACCCAGGAACGTGATGAGTGCACATTTGGACAGACCCTGAGGAGGGGGCTGAGGAGCCTTCAGGAAAGGTGTTATGTGGGAGAGGGCTGTAACAAGGTATGTAACCTTCAGCCCTCTTCCTGCCCGTGTCTCCAGAGCCCTTGAGGAAGCTGGCAGCCAGAGTGAGCTCCCTGAATGTCTCTTTTGGAGAAACCAGCTTGTTCCTGGCCACTTTCCCAGATGCTCCTCAATAAAGCAGGAAATGGGAGCGTGAGCTGGACAGTACATAACAGTAAGCCTGATCGTTTTGAGAGGGCTCCAAAGTCCTGGCTACAGTGAGGTGTAATGTTATTCCGGTTGTCTACTTGTGTGCATCTGCATCGGAGATCATCTCTGCTAGGGATCTTTAGGTTATACCACCAGTCCTATTGCAGGCAGCTGTGAAAGCGGTCACAGTCACAGCACAGGCCATGATTCAGCTGCCTTCCACCTACAGGATACCTCATGGACAACCCACCATTTGCCTGCAAGAGATTTCTCTTGCTCCAGGCCTCGGCCCCAGAAGCCTCCAGCATTTCCTACCACAGAGCCTCTGGCAAGAGCTGCTCTCCAGGCTCCCCCGGAGCGAGCCTGGCAGGCCCCTGTGAGAAGGTGGACGAGCTGCCAACCCACTGGCAACCGACTTGGTGTGATTTAAATAACTGCGTCCAAAAATCTGTGAATGAACACAGCATTTAATGAGCAAAAGCAGAGATATCGGGGAAGGCTGGCTGTTGCCAGAAGGGATGTTTGCTGAGCTAACCTCCATGCTGCCGTTTCAATGGGTTCATTTGGGAGGGAATGAATCGCAGGACAGTGGGCCATTTTGTTAATGTGTTTGATTTTGATGAACAATGGAATGGGGTTAAAGACTTAATATGAAATACAGACTCTGATAATGATGACAGACTTTACAGGAGCCCATTTTGCATTACTTAAATGTCTTTTAATAAGATGTAATTAGTCTTCCCATGGATGAGTGAAAGCTGGAATTTTTCCAGGTTCTTTTAATGCAGTAACTGTAGTTCAGTTATGTCTTACCAGGAAGAACAAATTTGAAACATACATTTTAACTGGGAAGTAAGGTGGCAGTTCTTAGTGGCCAATGCTACATTAACAATGTCTTAATTCTAGAGCTAGTTGGCCCTTGTGGAACTACCCTTTTGGGATTTACATATCAATAACGTGAGATAAACATTTGATAGTTTAGAAAGTTAAGACTTGAGATTGCAGTTTTATTGTTATAAGACACATTTTAAGGAGGTGTCCTCCAGAAGGAACATATTTAAAACTATTCCAGGAAGCTAGCCAATGTACACAAGCATTTGCTGAAAGTACATGAGAGGTTTATAAAAAAATTTCCAGGATGAAACATTAACAGCACAATGTCTCAAAAGCAGAACTTCAAGAAATACAAGAAGTTTAGGTGAGCATCCTATAGACAAACCATAAGAATGCAGGACACAGCATCAGCTGCGTGGTTGCACTTCCACTGAGAGAGCTAAAGGATGACATGTGGAGGTTTCTATAATGTGGAAAATACACAGACACGTTTTTGCTTACCAGTCACTCATTGCACATTTTGTCAGTTCATGTTACCTGAAAGATCCTACCATTTGCATTGCAAATGTAGCATTGCATTACTGCTCCATGGTTTAGTGCCTCTGGGCATGAATAACCTCTGTATTTTTTCAGCAATTTTGCCACTGACCTTCACTCTCGGATGGTTCTTTTCTTCAGCTTTCAGCTGCTTAGTCTCATTCACTCTGTCCATTCTGCTTCCCATTCTCCAGCTCCTAATTCCCTTCTCTGTCCCTTCATATTTTTTACTGCAAGAACCATCCAAACTTCAGCAATCCACAGATGCAAATTTGTATAATGCGTGAAGCTTACCTTTACTGCTTAAATAACTTTTCCTATTCTCTGTCTATGTCTTTTTAAAAATCAAAACCACTTTGGATTAGGAATTGTGGCAGTGTGTCTTTGCCATAGCCATCATAATGGTGATGCTGCCACATGCGGTATATAGAGGTACTGCCATAATAAAACAGCAAAAGAAACAAATGTATATAAAAGAGAAATAACAATACTGAATTAGGAAATCTCAATATCTGTTGGTGAGGTCTGGAGAAAGGCAAGAGAAAAGGATTTCTTAGGTATAGAAATTTACTCTGAAGACTTAAAACAAGATGCCTAGCTAGCACATTCATAAAAGAGTAAATATTGCCAGAAAACCATGTTGGTCAGAAGTAACACAGCAGATACAACCGACGAACAAGTCATTTAGAATTCACCTCCTTTATGTATTTTGGAGCAGCCCTGGTCTAAACTCTATTGCAGTGTGAGCACATTGGGTATGATCCCACAAAACTATTGCAAGCAAAGTCTGTTTGCAAGCTAAGATTTCCTTGGACAGATGCGACTTATATTCTTGACTCGTTTTTAGGGGAGCTTAAAGTTTTTAGACGCACTGTTCAATTTAAAACGTACTTTTCAAAGAATTCCAACACCATGTTGCATGTCCTAATGCTCCATCTGGGGCAGAGAAGAGCAGATTTGTCTGTTCAAGAAATAAAGAGTAAGTTTGGAGTTTTGAAAACTACATCATGAACTGTCTTAATCATATATACATTTTGATTATTTTTCATATCTGTTTCTGAATAAAGTATTGCACCATGGAGCCGACTTTGGTGCGACTGCTGCTTGCTGATCATTCATTCCCTAACATACTCCTCTCATTTTAGAAATGGTTCTACATGACTGTGCAGTGCTACTGATTTTGCATGGAGTTTTGCAGATGTAGCTGATATTTCAGGTGGAAATAAGTATCTAAGCCTTGGTATCATGTGCATCTGAAAGTATGTTCATTCCAGCAAACTTAGGTAGCCACTGTCTCCTGTAATCTACCAAAGCTGTGATGCAGATGTTTAGAAGCAAATTAATGACTGTAATGCCTATTGAAGACAATGAGTTACGATATCCTGAATGATCCTCTGTGGAAAACAATCTGAATTTGTACACACTTTGTGAAGAGTGCATACCCATTCCTACTGGAGCCAATCTGGCTCCGAAATAAGCTGAATCGATTGTTTCAAAGAATGCTGGGCAAGCTCTTATTGCAGCTTTGTAGAAGCTTACTCCTGCTATGAGGTGGAGGACTCTGAAAATCTCACTGCAGACTGCCAAGAGGAACAATACATTTCGTTGGATCAAAGACTACATCAGACCTGGAAAATCTTGGTCAAATGGGAAGTCTTTCAACTATCACACACTGCAAAAGTGCAATTCATGCATTACCAAAAAATTAGTCAGTGTGACAGGTCCCGGATATTTTGAAGTGATAGTTAAATCATGTGTGAAAAAATTTCCTCATTTCACAGAAGAGCTCAGCAAAGTTTATGCGCTTTAAGCTTGTGAGATGATGCAGGTGGAAGAAAAACCTCAAAGAAAACTAATATCTGATATTTAGGATTTACAACTGGTGCAGATGATTCAGATGGTTATAATTCACATTGTAATAACAAAATTGGCACCAGACACCTTCCTGAAATCTGTTATCCAGATTTCTAAAGGGTGGGTATGGATATGATTCTAGCTAGATAATATCTAGGGATTTCATTTTAGAATGAAAGAAAACTCTAAGGAACAAGTCTTGGCATATAGCAGAGTTCAAGAGTACACTAGATAAAAATTCTACATTTCAAATTGTCAGAAGAGATCAGGACTGCAGTTAATTCCATTAGTTTTGGGTGGTTTTGTTTGGTGTCATGTGCCTTTATATCTCAACTTGCAAGGGTAGAACATGATTATGTTTCGGGATTACTCTTCTGAATTGCACATTTTTTTCTATCTTCCAGAGGACTTTTATTAACAAGTTAGAAGGCAGCCACTTTCCAACCAATGTTGAAACAGGTAAAGACAATGTGTATTCATCTTTGACTTGCTAGTCAACTTTTTGGAAAGTTTTCATATACCTGATATAAGCAGATCTTCTTTGAAATTACACTGATTAATATGATCATGGCTTTCCTGGAGATATTACAGACATCATATAGGTTTAGGCTCAATATGAAAGGAATTTACTAAACACTTTTCAGAAAACCTATAAGAAATGACAGTATAAGGAGAACCCTGTTGCTTTTCAGAGTACATTATTCTGGAAACCAGGTACAGTGATTCAAACTGGATTCTTAAGAGATTCTGTATTTGTGTCATTTGCATTGATTTGCTGCTTCAGCTTGGTGAATTATTCAGCACAGTTCGTTTCACATTGGCCCAATCTCTACATAAAACTTCATGAAAAAGTGACAGAATTTAGTTACACTGAACAAAAACATTACAAAAACCTGTGTCTTGCCTTCTAATAATTTTCATATTAGCTGATACCCTGCAAGTAACTTTTGCACTAGCAAATAAAATCTACAGATCGATATATCCATATGTATATATACTCCGCCAATATGTCCCTTCCCAGAATAACTCAAGAAGAATTTTTAGAAACTAAAATTAGGTCAGTTTTCTTGGAATTTATTGGTTACAGCAGAAGGGAAATCTTTTGATCTGTAGTCAAAGACAGTAGCGCTGTGCTGGTGCTGAAGGCAATGGGGGTCTCAGCCGTTCTGGTGGTCACTTGTGGTGCGCAGACAGGAGCTGCTGTAGCTTTGCATGAGCAATCAACTAGTCAAGCCAATAGCACAGGTGACTAAATTATTCCTGTGTAGAACTAAATATGTTTTGAATTCACATTTTTGGCAAATTATGTATATTTGTAAATCCTCTCGTAAGTCTGCACATATTGTAAACAGGCTGCCTGAGCTTAACTAGGATATACTTTTAAAAGTATCTAATAGCACTGCAATTAAGTCTAGAGAATTAGTAGATTTTTTGCCTAGATGAAGATCTTAATTCTGCCTACATAAATTCTGCCTTCATAAATTCCGCCTTTTGCTTTGTAAGCTGAAGTATTCTCATTCCCTGTAAGTATTACAGTACTATCTTTCCTAACAATTATCTCATTCTACTTTCTCCTTTATTTTCCCGAGGGGTTTTTTTCTCCTTTAGCAAAGTCTAATTTGGCCAGATCCACCTACGTATGCTCAGCTTTCAAATGATTCATTTCAGATGTTCCTCCAGCTTGCTCCATGGCAGCATTTGTTTCCATCGTTCTCCATATGTCAACAGGTTATTTTGAAGCAGGCTCTCTTCCCATTTCGTCAGTAGGGCTAGCAGTGTTTTCTGTGTGGGGACAGTGGGTATAGAAAAGAGTGTACAAGCTTCTATAGAGAATAAAAAAAATGCTGAAGCTTTCATCTGTCATTGGTTCATAACACTCGCATAAATAACAGATTAAAATCTTCCCTATTTTTCCTTATACCTGACTGGTCATTCCTTTGCACATTTTCTTCTAGCTAGGCAACAAGATCGCTTTTGATTTCTCATGTTAATTTTGAGTTTGATGTTGTGTCAAGTGTGAAGTCCAAGTAAAAGCACATGCTAATTACGTGGGGTTTTATTTCTGTGATTGTAAAGATTTTTCCTGCAGATACTTTCCCCCGTCAGCATTATTAATCACTCTGCAGTAGTTAATCTTTCCCCATTTTTAGGGGGCTACTGTTCAACTTTTTTGACAACTGAAGAAAAGCATGCAGCTCCTATTCTCCTTAGAGGTATTCCAAATATTTTTCTCGTACATATGGATCATTGTGATTTTAAAATATGTGCTCTTTCCAACATACTGCTCCCTCTCCCTCAGCCTTTTAATGTCCTACAAGAAATACTGAGCAAGATGGGAGCAGCTAAGGGTCCATGTTATAGCCTTCAGTGCACTGACCTGCTGCATTTTTCATGTTAGACTGTTTCAGTTCTTCTGCATTAGCTGGTTTACAGGATTTCAGAGAGCAGAGGTTGTTTGTGGAATTTAATGTGTCAGTTCATTCTCAGAATGAAAACCATTTGGTGTTCTTGAATATACAGAATTTTTATTTTAATTGGCAACCACTGCATTTTAAAAAGGTCTGTAATTTGCATTGATACAAACTTTTCATGCAGACATAGTGCTGTTTGCAATTCAGTCACATTTTTACTTAAATTTTAAGGCATACTTTAAAAAGAATCTGCTTTGCAGATAGTACTGTTGGTAACAAGCACATTTTGAATCATGCCTAGCACAAACTTTGTGCAGACAGTCAGACAACAGAGGGCCTGTGTCCAGCTTGACAGATGTTAGATGCAGATTTCCATTGTCTACCTTGTACTTTACATTTTTTCAGGGAATTTCTGCTGTGATTTTATTCACTGCAACCAATTATTAAAAATTAAACTCCAAATCCAATGTTGTTAATAATGCATCCAACAGGTAGCAGATTATTTCAGAAGAGCAAAACGTACCTGAATGAGTGATGCTCTGAATGCTATTTTTACAAAATAGATTTTTAACTCACATTATTTAGCTCTAAATCCACCTAATCAAATGTAGTTTAGACTGTAGCATAAAGTAAAGGAAAATAATGTTGTGCCTCATGTTATATCTCCATCTGAATCCCTGAGTCTTACCAAAATGTCTGTGTTTTATGTATATAACAAGTTCATTGGAAGATGAAAAATAGCGTCATTCAGCAGGAAAATCCCATACCAGTATAAGGGTACAGATATGGGCATTGAACGTGGGGCAAACAGAACGATATTTTTGAGTGGGTTTTATTAATTAAGCTAGTTGGGATTTGTAAAGCTGGGATCTATATATATTGCCAAACATTCCTTTCTCTGGAAACAATCCTAAGATGCTTTTAAAGCTGTTTGCTGCAGTCTGTGAGGATAATCGGCTGGAGCTGGACTTCTGCAATCATTTAGGGTTAAAGAAACTCCCCAAATAAATACCATGAAGGCGCATTGCAGTAGAAGTCGTCAAGGCGGGGAAAGGTTTCTGAGCACCACACCTCCTTTCTTTGTGGATCTGTAGGAGGAAGTAATTACTTGTCTGTAACAGCAAATGCTTCTCCCCACCACAACAGTTCTGCTGTGCTGCTTGTTTTACTGGTGATATATCAGCAAGTTTCTACCAGTTCTTGCACCTAATGACCCAGTACCACTCAGCATCCGAGGCAGGTGACTACCGCAGCACGGTCTGCGTATGAATAACCTGCACAGATGCTTAGATTGCATTTTTCATCCCTTTTTCTGCCTTAATGGGAAGGAGGAAGCGTCGGTCGGCCATCAGAAGAGAAGCCCCGTGGAGCCCAACACGGTTGCCCCTTTATGACCTGAATTTGGAATGCGGTTCCTTCCCAGCACTGCCAGAGCAATGTCAAAGGAAACCCACATGTGATGGAAACCGTGCGCTGGTTCCACCTTTGTGTGATGTTGCAGCCCTGTAACGCTAATGAAAGGCCACCTACGCTGTCAAAACGTAATTAAAACGCAGGCTAATCTCAGTACCCAAAGGAAAGTACAGCATCTGCCTTTATCAGCCCCAGTCATGACTCGCTGCTCTGCGGTGTAATACGCCTGACTGAACATCCAGTTGGAGCTCAACCCACTCAACTTCGCTCTAAATTAACAGTGGTAACAGCAGGAGAGACATATCTTGCAGGAGCAACTGGAAAGTTTCTTTATCAGATACTTGACAAATACTACTTTTTCTCTAGGAAATTTCAATTCATTTCTTGCTGAAATAGTAGCAGTAAATATGCATAGCTAAAGAATTGTACATTTGTAAGTATTTACCACAAAGCCCCATAGCAAGTTTGATGTATGGTTAGCATATGCTGTATTGAATGGGAATATAGCTAAACTATGCTAAAGCTGGCATCGTATTTCTTACGTTAAGTGAATTTAGTATGTAACACTATCTTGAATGAGATTGAAACTGTAATTACTTGGATTTGTATTTCATACCGGTTTTGTGAAATAAATGTTACCATTTCTATTGTACCAGAAGAGAAAATAATTGTTACCATTTCTATTGTACCAGAAGAGATCGTCTGAAACGGGGGTGGAGCAGAGATAGCTTAAGTGACACACAAACAGTAAAATGTGCAAGATAATTGTCCAGAGACAGTTTTGGTCAAAATCATTCTTTTTTTCCCTTTTTTTTTTTTTTTTTCCCCACCCCCCCAGAATTATTAAAGTGCCTTTCAAGCATTTCAGAGTGTTCTGGGAATACTGTCTATTTTTATCCGTAGTTTACAAAGCCTCTCCAGCTGCAGACAGACAGCTGAAGGAATTCGGGAGACCGCGGGTAACGTGCCGAGCTGCCCTTTGTAGTTAACCTGAGTCCGTCTGCGGCTCTACCTAAATGAGTTACGCGTTGCTTTCATCTTAGCTGCTTACAACACGAAAATTGCTTCCTGTAAAAGGGACAGCATTGGGCCTCGCATGCATTACCCTGCTGCTCGATTTAAAAATCTGACTGTATGTTAAGGGTATATATATTCTTACAGAGCAAGATAACTGGCTAAGGAAATTAAATCACCAGTACATAAGCAACAAAGACAGATCTTGTTTCAAGGTGCTTCTTTACACCTTTTGTCCATAAAGCTGATGATCTAAAATAGTTGTATAATGTCACCACTAATTACTGTATTTACTAGGCTACAGTTTGGCAAGGTAGTGAAGCATATGCCTAGCTTCAGGAGAGTCACTCTTAACTTAAGATGAGTTAAACTTAAGCTTTTGCTTCAGTACCCAGGAATTTTAGTATCTTGTGTCAGTGGGCATAGGTGAGAAAACAGTCACCTCTCAAAGCAGTCTTCGAGTGTTATTGTGAGAAAATGCATGTAAATATGTACTAGTGACAACAAAAATAGTAGTCAGTCATTAAGGGTGTAAAGTTGTTCCCAAAACAGACTCTTGCTAATCTGTTAACTGGATTATTTTTGAATGAAATTTACCTGACTGACAGAACACAGCTGCGTGGTCCAGAGCATGGGTCTGAAGGAAACAATTCCCTTTCTGATCTTACACTTATCTACACGGAGAATTCTTCCGAGCATGCAAAAGATTCAGGATTAAATTTATGTAGAGCCTGGGAAGATTCAGATAAATTCAGTCTTAAATTTTTTTTTTGCTGAATAACCTCAGATACAGCAAATTCTTTAGACTTCTGAGACAAGACCCTTTCATTCCAACATAACTACAAGCAAACAATAATAGAAGCGTCGTCTTCTTTGCAAGGCCTGTATGGCTCATGCAAGAATGTGAAGAACGTTATTTGACATAAACAGAGTTTGCAAAACCCAGCAGGTAATGGCGAGAAGTAGGGAGGCACGATATCTCTCTTTGTAACATGGTGCTGTCCTTTTCCAGAGGCAAATACAGAGTGACAGCAAAACTTGCAGCAGAAACACACAAAATAAAAAAAAAAAAGGTCTGGAAAGAGACTAGGCATGATTATCTGTTGGATCAGCCAGTGCACACCCTGGGGATATAAACCAAAGACAGTGGTCACTGCCTTATACTGTAGGTCCAGTTTACTTTTCCTAATTGTTGTTACTTTCTATTTTCCTTAAATTAGGATGTGATGAAGCACATGGATTTTATCCTCTTCCCTCCTTATCCTTTAGGGGCCTGTTGCAGAGCTGAGGCTGGGGTACAAGCATCACAGAGCCCAAGTTTGGAAAAAACCCTGGCTTCTGTCTGCACACCGAGACTTCTGCAGAAAAACAGTATATTTCTTGCTGTAATGTTTGCAGAGGGAATTGCTAATGGTTTCTGTTTCTTTATACATAGTAGTTAATATGTTATAGATAACATAAATGCATACATTGCAGACTGCACCAGTAAATGCCTAAAATGTGACTTTCACAAAGATGAAATATTTCAGGAAATCTAATGCTGGATCTATGAGAGGCCAGTGAGCTGCCAAATCAAGCAAGATTCTATCCAAAATTTTGTTCCACTCCTTATGTGCCAGAGTTTCAACCTCACTTCATTCAGGTGGTAATTTCTGAACCTGAAAATTGAGAAAACATTAAAAACTGCAGGAAAAAACCCCTATGGCGATGGTAGTTTATGCTAAAAAATATTCTACTACATCTATGGCACTTTGGTGTTCACTTGTAAATAACCAAGAATTATCTGGATCCCAGTGAGTATTTTAGCAGAACATAATGTCTTTTAAAGCTGATTATGGTATTTTGTAAGCTTTCATTTTCTGAAACTGACTCTCTGAAAACGGTGCAACTTTACAGGAGACCATTAAAATTCTGTGTAGCTAATAATTATTTGCTGACTAATGAGTAAAGGCTGTTCCAAAGCACCGGGTGATAGCAATCGCATAATGGAGGAAGTGAAGAAACCTTGAACCACAGTTTAACAAGACAGAAGGTAAATTTTATTTTCAACTCTCCTACCATTCACTCCTGACAAGTATTAATTCTCATTTTTTTTCCCTGTGTTGCCACAATATATATCATAGTGCTGCATGAAATTTTTCAAATAAAAAGGAAACTCCTTAGTATTCACTTTTTTTAAAAAAGAATTGTTTTTCTAAGTATATAATATTTTTATGTTTTCCATCCAAATCCCTCATTAACCATTCATGTTTATAAAACATACTTTATCAGAAAACTAGTAACAAAAAAAGGATTCAGTAATTTTACATAACCATTCCTGAATTTCATCTAATACTAAAGGTCTGTTTTGAATCTCATGAAGTAAACTCAACTTGGAAATTTTATTAATACTTATAAGAATTTGGCTATTGAGTAACCTTGGATTTCTTCTATAAGTCATGTGCTGGATCCTTTGCTCTATGAGCAATATTAGGAACTGGAGATGGACTGGGATTTCTTTTCGGATTGGTTTTGTGGTTTTTTTTCAGTATATTTTTGGGATTCACTTTTATATGAATTTGTAGGTTACCTTTGTTGATATAGGCTAATGAAATGTGGGGTGTTTGGGGTTTTGTTTTGTTGTTTTCAGCTAGCTGTCCGGTGTACTGTCAGAATTCATTGTGCCTTTTATATGAGATTACTTTTCTATGTCTGTAATCAGTTTTGGAAGTTCCCTATCCTCTGCTTTTTTAATTTTTTTTTTTTACAAGGAGGTGTTTACACACTCATGCACAAATACATGTGTGTGCATTCTGACCTATCAGCTCTTTCATGTCATGATGATCCAAGAGCTGGAGTTCAGTTCTGTATGGAATTAAATGTGAATTCCAACTCTGAACATCTTCAGATCGTGTTTAAATCTCTCTCAAAGGTGTCCAAAGCTCGGGGACAATTTTGTGTTATACTGAGCAAGAAAGCCTAAAAAAATGTACAGAGTCAAGGGATTAGTTGTAAGGAACTGTTAAATCAGAAGTATAAACTGTTAAGGATGAAATGAGGGACTCTAGTGCAAAGTGAAAGTAGGTTTTCAATAACTGCTGATTCATGTTGGCCACCAAAGCTTCTTACTACTAAAACCAAACATGGATGTGCTCTGCCCAAGGCATTTTTTCAATTACTCTTGCTTTGTCCTGGAATGCTCTGTCTCATTAAGTGACTGATCCTGATCACAGAATATTGCATGCTACAGGATCAAAACCCACAAGAATCTACTTCCCTTTCTTCCCTTACCAAAGCCATTTTTATGCAAGCTTATAAATATGCTCCTATCTAAAATCTAAAGTAAATTTAAGTCTTTTAGTTCCCTAGCCAGCAATCATTGCTTAGCCAGCTCTCCAGATCCTGACAAATTCGAGGGTTTTCATTTAGATAATTTTATTAATAGGCCTTATAAGCTATCTTTAAAAAAAAACGCACTTGACTTAAGGTAACAGAACCTGGCTTTGTACAAGAGTGAGCTTTTAATTTTTATTTTTATTGTTAGTACAAAAGATACGGAGAAAGCATCTTAGGAATTATAAGAAGATTAACTGTGGGCACTCTTTCAGTGAAAGAGTCTGATAATCAGTACTGTTTGAAAGAGAATATTTTTCCAGCAGACAGTAAAACATCTTCAAGATGAAAGCCAGATCCTAGCCCTTTTAATTCAACTGCATTAATAATCTAATTCTCTGAAAAGATTATTTTAATACAAAAGTGGAAAACAGAACCGTTAAAACCAAGGGGAAAATCTCATGCTGTGCGAAAGTGAACCTCGCTTATTGCCAGATTTGACCAACACTGTTCATAAAACTTTTGTTACCACTTTGCAGTAACATCAAGAAACTTCCCAGAGAGAAAGACCATTTAAAATAGACAACCCAGATGTTGAAGACAAAGGTGGGCAAATGGGGAGAGGTCCTGACGTGAGGCCAGGAATGGGCAGCGGGGGCCAGGGGAGGCCGCTGCCCCCATGTCCCAATGAGACCCCCGCTCCTCCCAGCATCGCCCGGGCCTTTGGAGCCAGAGCTGCCCCTCCATGAGTTGGATGGCACAGAAAACCCTGGGGGTGTTGTGTCCTCACAGGTGATATCTAGAAATGGTAAATATACTACATATCTAGAAAGCATATAAAAACGACTACGGTCACAGTATATCCAGGCGGGGAACAAACCTGTGACAGGAGACCATCCCTGCTTCTAAGAGGCAAAAATCCTGAGTGATACAGTCATTTCTTCTAGCATTTAACAAGCCCACCATCCTGGAAGGCACCTTTCTGTCAATGCACAAATCAGAAAACACTTCTTCAGAATCCCTCTCAGTACAAGTGCAGCTTGTCAGGTTAAATTGTTTATGTCTGTGCTACATTCATTAGCCTCACAAACAAACCAAGCTATCCTGCCGCTGTTTGATATGTATTTGCCAATATGACAGTGTCTGCCTTTGGGTTTTTACTAGCTTTGAGAAGCAATAAACTCTTATTTACCAAACACAACCCCCCAAGCCCTCCTTGGTAAGCACTGCAGTACTAGTAAAAGCTCTTTCTGGTGTTGCATTCTATTATCTCACTTTTATCTCCCTGTGGACACCTGATACATCTCTGTGTGATGTGCATCCGCAACCACAGGATGGTGAAACAACAACAGTGGATGGGGTTGCACCGACGTCTAGCAGTGGAAATTTGTTCAGCTGGTCATTGCTTAGCAGATCTCTTTGAGTTAATGTCCTCAGTGAACGGCCAGACCCCTTCTGCCCACGGTCCCCTGAGAAGCTCCTGTTGACACCAGCGACCTGAGCTTCAAAGTGTGCACAAGGAGCTTTTAAGCAGCACAGAATGCGCTGGGCTAAATATACTTGGATATCAGGCATTTTATTTCTTTCTGCCATGGCTTCAGCTCACTTCATGATTCCAGACTGGAGCCGAGTAACGATTTTCAGTGAATATGACAGCTGAGCCTCTGCTGTTTATAAATTTTCCACGAGTAAAATTAAAGCTCTCCTGACTTAAACGTCTTCAACTTTATTAAGAGATGGCATTTTAGTATTTCTTGGCCGTCTCCCAGTTTCCTGGCTTGAGTTCCCAGGCAGATTTGATTTTGTCAGCTGCTGCCCACAATTTTGAGCAAATGGGGAAAAAAGCATCTTTTATTCTCGGTGACTTTAAGGATCCCTTCTCTTCCAAGTTGTCCGCTGTTTTTCTCGCTGTCCTCTCTATTCCTATGAACAGGGCTGCTTCTAACACGTTTTAGGACATTTTATTTTTTTCTGCCAACAGAGTATCTTCTATCAATTTGCCACTTTCTATCAAAGTTATAATAGCTCTTCCTCCTTTGACACCAATGTCCTTTTAGTGGGTGATTTCTGATCCAGTCAGCATGTTGCTCTGAAATTTTTGGCAACTAAGATGTCAATTAACCATTCCAAGTCGGAGTCTCAAGGCTCCATAAAATGTCAAAGCCACACACCAATAATGGAGGCTTTCATTAGCTTTGCTTGCATTTGTTCGCTTGGAACCCACAGAGTTCAGGTGAGTCCAAGCCAAAACCATATCCCTCCGCATAGCATCAGAAGTGGTGTGAGTCATTTTTTCTTCTACCTGCAGATGTGGGAATGTTGAGTGCTGATTTACTGTGGGGTTTTTTCAGCTACCTCCCATAAGCTGTAGCCACCCTGCTGCACATTCTGTACATCCATGCTGTAACCCCTCTTAAACCAGTGTTGCGTTAATCCACAGAGTATCCTGGTTTGAAGGTTAATGCATTTGTTCTTGTTTGTATCATATCTCAACAAGACTTTCCAAGTCTGAGGAATCATTGGGACCTTTGATTTCCAGTTCAGTAATCTGACCTAAATTCTTCTGTTGTGTTTCCTGGAAAAGAACATACTTTTTGTAATACTTTGGTGTATGTTCAACTCAGACCTCCTGAAGTGATTTCTATGACCTTGATCATGCTTCTTCAGTCAATCTTACTGGGATATAATATTTCATATTCATCTCTCAGCATATCTCACAACAGACCAGCACGGAGATATTTGCTTAGAGACCAGAGAACAGCACGTTATGATCATGAACTGTGAACTCTCTCAAAGTTGACTTCAGGAAGAGAAAAGATATATTTGAAAGACATGCTAATTCAAATAAATAGAGCCTTATTGGAGGGGCTCAGTGGACTTATTACCATGTTATGTGCAGTATGCACGCTTTGGGTCATGCAATACGGATACTCCTCAGCAGGATTTTCGTCCCCTGCAGAGCCAGGAGCTGCTTCTGGCTCTGAAGTCCACCCCGAGTCACTGAGCATGGCCATCGAAGTACAAGCTGAAAATTCTGCAGCTTCCAGCTAAAAGCTGTGAAACGCTTCCAGCAACATGGAAGCTGCAGAATTTGGCCTTTGGCTGTCCAAGGTGTTTTACAAGAGGCGAACACATTGCAAGGCTATTAAGTGTACTGAATTTTAAGTGCCTAATTTAGTTGTCTCCTAGAATTCTCCTTGTACCAACAGGGGAGATCAGGTCAAGGGCAACTCAGAATTGCTAAACTAGGCTCCCACAGTCTACAGGAGCTAAGTCTCTCCTCAGTCACTAGGGCTTAGGAAAATAAGGAGCCTATCTTATTTAAGTGGTTTGCACATATCCTCTGATGAGCATACAACCAAGTGTAACAAGAAAAATTTCAACCAGATGCATTCAAACTCTGTTGGAATTTAGCTTGAGAAAGGTTTCAAGACATTGTCCTCAACCAGCAGAGGCAGTTAATACAGTAGGAGACATATTTAGAACAGATAATTCCTCCACGGACTGTGAGGTGTGTGTGGGAAAGTAGAAAAAGTAATACAGGCAGTATACATTCTCTTTTAATATAATTTTGTAATTATGTATTTCATCCTGGAATTGATTTTGTGCTGCATCTTCATTTCAGACTTGAAAGAGCTTTACCAATTCTTGTTGATTGGCAGGGTTTTTTTAATGAGAGAAGAGGCAAAATATCAACAGAATAATCTTTGTATTTCCTTCATTAAAAACAACAACAACAACAAACCCCAAATCAATAGTAACAGAAAATCTTAAAATAATCTGGATGGCCAGATACACCTCATAGGCTTCTACACAAGCAGTCAGATCTGTGTATAAATTATGTTGTTGATCTTGGGTAAAGAATTTTGTTGTTTTAGAATCTGTTACATACTGTTGCCATGTAAACTGTTTGGCTGGCACTACTGACAGTTTGTCTAACTGGGTTGCAAGTTGCTTATTAATGCAGTGTTGGAAAATCATGCGAAACTACCATTCTTCTGAGACCAAGTCAATATTTATCTACATTTAGAAGATGCAGCTGCCATGGTGATGGAAGAGCTATGCAGAGGCCAGGAATGCCTAATTCCCAGGTCCTCGCTGCAGGCATGGTGCGCTCACACCTCTCTGGCACATACAGGCCTCATATGGCACCTGGGAATTTCCCTGTATAGCACCTGGGTAGAACTCAAAGCTGCCCCAAAACAGGGCTGCTCCTGGTGTGTATGGTACCCAAAGTGTACCCTTTTGTGCCCAAGCAGACTGGAAAGGCTTTCTGTGCATACTGAAGCAGGGCAAAGAGGATGGTATTCCTGCCCCTCAAATCTAATTGCCTACCTTAGCTAAATTAAACTAAGTATTCCTAGTTGTTGTTTTTTTGTTGTTGTTGTTTGGGGTTTTTTTTGTTTGTTTGCTTTTCTTTTGGTAATTTCAGATCAAGACTTGACTTTGGCAGTCTCAGCTCTAATCTTCAGGGCTCCCTCTTTCTCTGCCTGCTGACTTTAAAAGCCAATAAATTAAAAACATGTAAATAAATGTCAGAGCTCTTAAATTTTGCATGGAACTCCAAGTTGTCTGTAGCCAATGCGAAACACTGTAATACAGCAGACACCACCACAAGCACTGGACTCCTTAGGAACACAAGACCATACTTTGCCCTCCTTCACCTGCTTGTCAGTCAATGGAGAAGAAAGTGGCAGAGGTGGAAAGAAAAAGGAGGGAAAACATCCAAGGCAGCTGTGAACTGGATGCCAGGACTCATGCCTACAACCAAGGAAGACCACCACCACCAGCAGAGCTCACTGTGTGAACTTCAGTGGCACTGCGAAATAGGCCCTGCCATGCCTGAAGGTCAGGTTCATATAGCTGCTGGAGCCAGGAGATGGAGAACATATGAGACATCAAAACACGACTTGGATGCCAAAATAGCCCTGGTAGCAGCCTGCTAAACCATGACAGCAAACTTGGAAGCTATACATGAATCCTGCACTACTGCCATCACCCAGAGATGTAGTTAATGGAAGAGCTGGATAGCGAAGTAGGGAGCTAAGGTGAAGTTCATGCTGGAGAAAGGAAGTGGAGTAGGGAGAAAATCTAATCGTTTGGCCCATAAGGTCTGAAATAGCCAACTGAAATTATTCTCATGGGATTTCATAGTGCAGCAAAAGAAAATGTCGACAGTCAGGGTCCTTCTGTGAGTGAACTGATGCAAAACCATGCTGTAGATTAAGGGTGAGCAGAGACTGATGAGAGCAGCCCAACAGCAGGGACTCCTCTCTGGCAGATGCCGTGGGATCCCTGTGGGCAGAAATCTCGGTTCATTCTCTGACTTCAGAGCAGACACTGCATCGTATCAATCAGCCATGTAAATCCACACATTTATTTTACAGTTATGGACCCACCTGTCATAACAGACTAATAGTTACAATTCAACCTCTTTTTTTTTAATGCTCTAATTGAAGCTGGATTTTGTCCCATTAAGACCAAATTCAGATTATTCTAACTCCCCCCTTAAGGAATATGAGAGCATTTGCGAGTTTTAAATAACAAAGGGATCAAAGAAAAATCTGACAAATGCCACACTAATCATTTAGGTTTCAGGCTATCCACCTGCTGAAACGTCCCCAGCTAGATGTGTGTATATCGACAGTACAGGGAGAGAGAAAAAAAGGAGAGAAGGCAAAGATGAGCAGATAAAGCGAAGACCTCAAGGTGTAAAACCAGATAAGCACCATAGGAAGGACTGAGATACCTATACACTGAATAAAGCTTTATACTGTGAGTGATCCTGTAGATATTAGTAGGCCCAATGGTGGAAAAAACATTTGTTACTGTGTGAGAAGAGAAACACAATTTGGCCAATAATCAAATGAGAATCAAAAGCTCTTATCAGCAAATGAGATTAAAGATTTTTTTAAAAGCAATCTTAGAGTACTTTTAACATTTTTTTGTATCCAAAACAAAACTATCATGAGACTTAATCTTTCCAGTGTTTTCACTGTTAAGGAAGAAAGACTTACATTTTTCTAAAACCTGATGCATAGGCCACTGTGGCTGTCAAGTTAAGATTTTCTTATAATACATCATCCGGTTCTTCAGAAGGAAGAAGACAATGGTCTGTATACAAAATAACCTGCACATTATTATGTTCTTGATCAGAAAAAGGAAAGGGTAATTTTAGACATCTCTGTATTTGGCAGCGTTGCAGGATCTAAAGTAGACTATGAACTGCCTCATTTGAACAGATCCGTATCAGACACGTAATTACGCTTCCCAAGGACAAACTCAACCAAATCAAAGCAGGAATCATCAGAAGTCATGCAACAGCTAGGCTCCCCGTGAAATTAAAAACACAGCAGTACCAAGAGCATTTCGATAAAGGAGGATGCTAAACAACCTATCTTCTCCAATTTCTTTCATTTAGTGAAATGATTTAGGATACATTCTTTCCAAGTCCAGAAAACCCTCCATGTACTTTCTGTCTTCCAACTAAAGAAGGATATACTGAGGTACGTTATAACCAAATGTACACAGGGCTGGCTTATTGTAATTACAACAACATTATCGGCTTTAAAAGGAAAAACTGAGGTTTCCACTTTTAACTGGGAACAGGAGGAAATAACGAAATGAAGAAAACCCTAACTATTTGAATTTAAATACTGCACAATATTTTTAATCCTATCTGTGCATTCTAACTGCAAACATCTCACCTGTGATTAATAACTATGTAATTCAAACCTTTTCTTTTTAATCCTCAAGTTAATGGAGAAAAAATAATCTGGATCAATAAAAACGTAACAGCTTGACTGATGCTGCAGATACACTCTAAACTAACATGGCAGACCTACAGTAAATTGCAACGCTTAATCTGTCCATGTCATTTTCTCAGGAAGAATGTAAATTCGTGTAAATCATGTGTTCCCTCCCACTCTAATGACGCCATCCTGAGAGCACTTGCAGACTTTGGTTTTCTTTCTCGTGTGAGCAGTGGCAATGAGTAACAGGTCTTGGACAGCCAAGCTGAAGTGTTTACAGAGTAAAGCAGAGGGTGGAATCCACTCTACCTCACCGATACTTTAGGCATGTTGTGTCAGGGTTATTGGAGACAAGGAAAAGGCCGATTTATTGCATCTACATTTGCTTCATGCAGGGAGACCACTTCAGAAGACATATTCCACCATGTTAGCTTCTTCCATTTCTCCCATCAAGAGCTCATTAATTCTTCAAGGGTGATCCTTCCTTCCAAACTTTTGTCTTCACCTGATGATATAGGAACCAGTGACAACTTCCACATGTCTGTCATAGTTTAACCCCAGTCAGCAACTAAGCCACATACAGCCACTGGCTCATTCCCCACCCACCCCACCTTGTGACATGGGGGCAGAACCAGAAGAGTGAAAGTGAAAAAACTCATGGATTGAGATACAGGCAGTTTAATAAGTAACACAAAAAAACCCTCATGCACACAAGCAAAGCAAAAGAAGGAATTCATTCTCTACTTCCCATGGGCAGGCAGGTGTTCAGACATCTTCAGGGCAGCAGGTACCCATCATGTGTAACAGTTCCTTGGGAAGGCAAAATGCCATGACTCCAAACGTCTCTTCCTTCCTTCTTCTTCCCCCAAAATATATACTGAGCATGCCATCATGTGGTGTGGAATATCTCTTAGTTCAGCTGGTGTGAGCTCTCCCGTCTGTGTCACCTCCCAACTTCTTGTGCACCCCCAGCCTACTGGTGGGGTCGTGTGAGGAGCAGAAAAGGCCTTGACTCTGTGTAAGCACTGCTCAGCAGCAGCTAAAACATCCCTGTGTTATCAACACTATTTCCAGCACAAATCCAAAATGTAGCCTCATGCTAGCTACTCTGAAGAAAATTAACCCTGTCTCAGCCAAAACCAGCTCAGTTGTTTCTGGCTCCCAAAAGCCAGTCTTCATGATCTTCTTCAAAGGACCTTGATGAGCATGCCATAGTGAGATGCAGGCTGGGGACTGGAGCCAGGAAACAGACCTTGGGATCTGCTTGGAGAGGGTAACCACACATTCCCACCTTCCTGGCAAGTGCTCCAAATACCAGAGCACAGAATACCCCAAGGGACCACCTAGACCTCACACTGTCCAGGGGTGTCCAGCGGGCAGGCACGGTGCCTGGTGAAAAGCCCATGGGAGCCCACCACCACCAGAAAGATGGCCGTTTTGAACCATGCCTTTCTACCACAGATGCATTGGCCAGTAGTAAATGAGCTAGGAAGATCTGAAGAACACGCCGCGTTAACCATGACTGACTCCCTGGTAGGAGCTAGGGTGGGTGGAAGAAGCAGACCTATGTCAAAGCTGACTAGAGTAAGTGTTATGTGGTGGTAGTCTCATGTAAAATGGAAAAACATCCCAAAGGTGAGTTTGGAGCACTGAACACCCCCACATATGTCCTGACTTTTGTAACTAAAATGCACCCTCCAGCCCTGGTGGCACCAGGGGAGTGCTGCACAGCGAGGGAGAGCGCAGGCTGTAATTAACAACTCTGCTGAGCATCTGAGCAGAGGATTTTCTCTTGGCGGTGGTTTCGCTCTGTAGCATTCACAGCATTAATAAATTCCTCTTTGAAGAGGCCTCTTTAAAGTCCGTATTCAGGAAAGTCTGATATTTTTTTTCTAGACTATTTATTTTCCTAGAAGCGTTAAAATCACCGAAGAGACATTCTGACTTCTCATGGCACACAACTATAAAAAATCAGTGATGCTAATTATTCCCACCACAAAGAACAGAGAATTTCAGCAGTATCTGGTTAGGTTATTTTCTTATCTCTCTCTTACTACAGAAACTTTGTTTTGAATATTGCTGAATATTTCATTTCAACCATGCTATAATTAGTCTCATCTGAATAAGTTTCAGCCCTTCCTAAATATATGGCTTTCACTGTATTTGTATTTATATCACAACTATTGTTTATGTCAGTTTAAATGCTTTGTTTCTCTTCATCTAGACCTTGCATTTTCAGTTGTCACAGGAAGAAATTTATGTCTGAATCAGCAAAAGTTTCTAGGAGTATGTTGGTCTGTTTAGGCATGGTCTGGGGGGAAAACAACTGGAAGCACATTGCCTGCCGTCTGTCTTGCTTGAAATACTTTTTTCTTTAGAAACAGGTATGCTGTAATGGTGGTGGTCCCACCCAAAATGGTACGAGACCTTAAGAGCTGTGGAAGACACGGAGAGCAAGGCAACAGCAGTGTTTTCTTCTGTCGTCTTCAATCCTCCACCTCCAGGAAGGGGTGGGCATGGGAAAGCAGGAGTGCAGTGGTTTTGGCTAAGATGAGGGCATGTCTGCAACTTTGTCCTTCTGTGAAATGGAGCTGATGTGCAGAAAGCAGCCTCCTCACTTTGCTCACTCCTGCCAGCTCTGGTGGCTTTATGTGAGACCTCTGATATTAGCTGGTTTTCTTCTAGCTTCAGCTCCTTGGGACATGTGTGAGTGAGACTTTCAGCTTCTACTTACAGATTAAAGCTAGAAGCAAGGAACAAGACACAAGTGTACCCTAACATCTAATGAGCCCAGAGGAAAATAGAACATGCACAATTACTTTCATGAATGTCATTATTCCAATGGCAGTTGCAGGAGCTTTGAACCAGACTGAAGATTTTTAGCTTACAGTTTGCAGTACTCCTTATTAATGTCCTAGCAAATCACCTTTATGAACATCTTTAATTTTATGGTATTTTTCTTCCAACTATCCCCAGTCCCCAAATATATAATGAGACGCGTGAGACTCTGATACTGATCTCAAAAAGCCATTGTAGAGATTAATCAGTTTATGTCTGTAAACATCTAAAAATAAAAAGTGTAATAAAAATGCTAATTATAGTGGTCACCATTAAGGTATATAAAATTCTACCTTCTCCCTGATTAGAGTTACTATGGTATTATCTATGATAAGGTACCATGACAACTTTAAATACTTGCAAATTGTAATTATATAGAATCCTAGAATCATTCAGATTGAAAAAGGCCTTTAAGATTGCTAAGCCCAACTGTAAACCTAACCCTGCCAATTCCATCACTAAACCACACCTTTCAGTGCTACATCTACACATCTTTTAAACACTTCCAGGGGTGATGACTCCACCACTTCCCTCGGCAGCCTGTTCCAAAGCCTGACAACACTTTCTGTGAATAATTTTTTCCCAATATCCAATCTAAAACTCCCTTGGCACAACTTGAGGCCGTTTCCTCTCCTCCTACCACTTCCTACTTGGGAGAAGAGACCAACACCCTCCGTGCTACAACCTCCTTTTAAGTGGTTGTAGGCAGTGATAAGGTCTCCCCTCAGCCTCCTTTTCTCCAGGCCGAACAGCCCCAGGAAGCTGTTGGCCTTCTTGGCCACCTGGGCACACTGCTGGCTCCTATTCAGCCAGGTGTCAACCACCACCCCCTTGTTAATGTTGACCACTGCATTATTAACCAAACCACTGAGGTTTATAAGGGCAGAAACAACTTCAACAAGAAGCACTGTAAGAGAGCTGAGGCAGGCAAAGAGAATATAGCAAATCTGTAAGAGTGAAAATACTTGGTGGTCTCTAATATCTTGGATTGTGTTTAGTTCTGTATACTGTGCATAGGAACTACTGAAGAAAGAATTAACAAACCTATAAACATCATTCAGTAAATCATCAGAAAATAAATCTTCCCTCCTGCATCCCCAGAAATGTGTCCTGTGTCTTCACTTAGCACTTAAAGATATATATCTAAAGAGCAGGGTTAGAAAGGAAGGCCAAGTCTTTCTGAAGAATGTTCAATATGAGTGACAATGAAGGTTTTTGAGAAGTTTTATTCACCTTGGAGAAGATCCAGCTGCACTCATAGTTAATATTTGAAAAATTAATTGGACTTGCCAAAAGACCCTTTCAAGACGAATGCTTCAGTTCCTTTTAAAAATGTTAAATCAAAATATGTATCGGCAGTTACTTTATTTTGAAACATTACAAACTCTGTCCAAGATCAAATTCATGACACAGTTGCACAAGCTGATATTGAAGATCAAGTTTGGTGCCTTTATTTATTTCGGTAAGAATAGATTGTTTCTCCATCATTAACATTTAAGAAGAAAGAAAAATAACATGAAAAAAGGTGATCTATGTCTTTTTTTAAAGTGGGAAAAACCTTTCCTAAAAGAGGGCAGGCCTTCAACAAGTATTAGAGATTCAAAAGACACTTTACTTTCCATTAATTCTGTGTCAGATGATGGCTGGAGCATTATAATACACTGTTGCTGCAGGTCTCACTGGAGGAAAATGGGATCAGTGATCAGTGCTGAAAGGCGAGGGAGAGGCTAAGAAGCTGATATAGCTGAGATCTGAAGCAAGTAAGGACAGGGGCTGTACCTGGCCCAGGTAGGATGTGCTGTGGTAGCAATCAAAGGAAAGCAAAGAACAACGGAGTGATCCAGTTTTGTGCTACTGATCTCACTCCAGATTGCTAACCTTAGCATTAATATTTCTTTTATTTTGAGTCTCTCTTACAAGTGTTATTAAAAAGCTTTATAGGGTTTCATAATAGTTCGCTAGAATTTCCCCCACTTGCGACGTTAAATAAATTCTGTTCCACTTTTTAAAGACAGAGCATGATGCATAATATATGACTGGGGATCAATGGTCATATCTTCCGTACACATATCTGGACATCAGCCAGATATCCCAGACACAAATCTGGTTCCCAGAGAATATTTGCCTTAGAGAGTGCTATCTGAAGAGGTTTTATAACTGCCCAGTGTCTTTGTTACCTCTCTCCTCAGTGATTCTGCTCTGCGGTGTCTCTTATCAATTTTCACATCAAATTTTCTCCAGCTATTTCCTGGTGTCCACTTTGGGTACCTGATTTTTTATTGCCATTCTTTAGGCACTGAGATAAATGATTTAATAGTCATTAGACAGCACTGCAGCCAGTGTGGCACTGAAGATAGCTTGATACATGCTGCTTTAGAATCTGCCTCCCACAAAGCACGCTGTGGGCACAGCTGATGTGAGTGTAAGAGTGCAGATATGCAGAAAAGCCAATTAGTTTTGTCTCAGCTAATATAAAATGCATACTGGGGGACTGTTTGATTCAGGTAACTTAGGAAGCTCCTGTATTTTATGACATATCCACTAACCTGAAATCAGAACGTCTTGAACCATTAAGTGATAAAAGATTTGTGGGGGACAGCACAGAGGTAACCACACCAACATCTGAGTTACAGAAGAGCTCTAGAAAAACTAAGTTCACATAAAAGTAGTAAGGAAAAGCCTGTCTTTCAAGGTTGTACTTCTCAGTACAGGAGGCAGGCCTTTCTGGTGAGGCTCTGCAAAGAGCAGGGGAGACAGAAGCAAGCTGGTACTGCCGGAGTCCTGCAGTCTTCATGGTCTGGCTCAAAGAAGAAATTAGATATGAGCTAAATACTGGAGCAAGCTTAATGTTAGTAATATATCCAGCAAAATCTGGTGGGTGATGGGTCTTCGACCTAGCAGAAAAGAAAGCTATAATAAGATCCAGTGCCTAGAAGCTGAATGTTGACAAAATTCAGTTTAGAAATAAGACTCTGAACTTTAGCTGCCAGAGTGATTAACTACTAGAATAATGTGAACAGGGATGAGTAAATTCCTGCAGACAAAGACCATCCATTTTCCTAAATGACGGAGCTTCAAAGAGGAGTTCTGAGCACAGTGCAGAAATTAGTGAGTAGGCTTTTCTGGCAAGTGTCACGTGTCATGGAAAAAGTCATACCAGCCCATCAGCACCACACCTTCGGGTCTTCAGATCCTTTTCATTTGCTCCATAATTGGGTGTACATCCAAGGTCTGCATGCCTCCTGCAAGGCCAAAGGCAACATCCAGCACCACTGTTGTTCTTCATCAGATGATCTCACTGCAAACTTAAAACTCAGGTCAGATGAACTGAAAAATTCACGTTTTTGAACCAGCACAGAGCTGCTTTCGAACTAACCAAAGTTGCTCATCTAGATTTTAAAAATCTCTAGATTCATCTTCTTTGACACAAAATCCTCTGGTTAAGGTTTCATATATATATACATATGTACATATATATATATCTATATATATGGCAGAAATAGTAAAAAAGAAATTGGTAGAGTGCAGTTCATGACAGAAATCTCCAATACTGCTGAGTTACAAACCTTCTTCTAATCTGCTCAGTTTAAACTTTCTCAAGAAGGCAGAATATCTCAGACCGGCATCTAAGCATATCAGAAGACCCGTTCTAAAGAATGTTTAAGTCACATTTTACAGATGTTGCTGAACTCGGGACAAGAAAAGGGAAAGCTTTTGGCCACTGTCCCCCCTCCAGTCTCTTGTCTTCCAAAAGGGGCTAACTGGTCCCCTCTCTTTACAGAAATTTCAGAAAATGGCAGGAATTTGTCTTTTCTGGGTTTTCAGACCACACAGCAAAGTCCGTGTCTTTTCACAGTACATCTTCTAAAGGTGCAGATAGATAATAACTAGAATAGGAAGTTTAACTGGGTTCCTGTCTGCCCCCAAGCTCAGCAAAGTGTTTTCCTTTTGCCTACAGAGTATATTCAGTGAGTCATGGCCTTTTGCATTGCGTCCTTCTGAAAATATGGATTATTTGAAATTCTGCCAAATTTCACTTTGTATATATGGATTTGATAGGCTCCAAGGTTCAAAACAAAAAGCAGGGATCAGAAATTTGGGACGAACTACAGCTAGCAAGTACCATTTAAAAAACAAAAATTATAATGAAAGAAGAGAAAAAGCCAACAATTCTACATAAGTATACTCTTTTTTTAGTGCAAAATTCCACCCTTACCCAGATTCTTGATTTTTCAGCCTGTGCACAACATCACTTTCAAATAATGAATGAACATGATTCCCTGAGACCTCAAAGTCTGTTTAGATTTTTTTACCTGCATCTAATTCATTTTTGTACAACAACTCTGAGGTAGATTCCTGCAGTTTGTGCTAGGAATTTTAACCTCATCAAAAGGCTTGTATAGGCCAGAGTCAGACAAAAGATGACAAAGCCCTGTTATTGCAAAGCGATAACAATGAAGATATTCTATTATGCGTCTGTCTCTCCCAGTAAGCTGAAGCATCAGATTCTTGCATATATGGATTAACTTTCAGTCAGCATAGATAAAAGACCATTGGCAGCGTCACTTTCACTAAATCCTCTCACACTAGAGATTTTTTGTCTTTTTCTGCGGCTAAGCAGTACGCATGCATAAAGGAGAAAATGCTGATGTAGGTGATAAAAGCACAGTGGTTACCTTTTCATAGGGTGCAAAACGCTCCTGCAGCTGCATCAGAGGTCATGGCAAGGACACTGTGCCTAGCACTACTTATCCCTTGCTGATGGAACCTCATCACCTTCAGAGCTTTTGGAAAAAAAGCATTTCATGAAAGCTTTAGCCAAGCCTTGGCAGTTATGCCAGATTTTGTCCAACAATGATGACGAAGAGCTTCTCCCTTTGGAAAAAGCACAGCTGGAGTATCTATGGGGACTTTGGGTTTATGACCTGAAGCACCAGCAGAAGTAGCTCCTGGTCCAGGAGGCAGGTCCCACTGGCCACATGCCTATAACATCTTCTCAAAAGCTCTCCAAAAGCAGAGGCAAAATGCAGGAGGCTAACAGGGAAAAAAAAATAAATCACTGTCTTTTCCAGTGCAAGATCTACAGGGTGTCAAACAAAACTAAACGACTGGGTGAAGCTAGGCAGTAAATTCAAATTGGACAAAAAGCAATAGTCCTCATTCACTTACGACCACAGGCCATTGCAGATGACAGCAGCTTACACAAGTTCACAAAGAAATTGGATGAATTCATGGATGAAAAATCCATCTTGCACTATTAAATAGAAAGAAACTACTGCTGGCTCAGGGAGCAGCTGCACCACAAATCACTAAAGCTGTAAGACTGGGCCAGGGTAGTTTCATTATATGCTTGTCCTGTTTTTATGCTTTTTCCTAAGTATCTTCTATTTGACACTCTTGGATAGAGGCTCCTGGACCTTTGATCTGATCTAGTTTATGGTTATTCTTGTAGTCCTATAATTTTCAGAGAACCTTGACCAAATCTATGATGTTTTAGTAAAATTTATAATTTGTAAAACTGAGTGTGATCTACTGCAATAAATAGATAACCAAAGACAGGCACGTATTTTTTTATTATTGATATCTTAAAAGTAATAGATATAATCTTATACAAGCTGTTTCCCATTTTTCATTTGGCTACATTTAATTTCTTTTACTAACCTGCCCACATGCTTAGCGTTCTTATTGCTGCATTGTAGTATGAAGCAGATCTGTGAAATAACTGGTGGAACACAGCCAGAGGGTGGGAGGTTTGGGCCCAAAATTTTCAGTTTGAGTCCTAACTCTTTCAGCAGGGAAAAAAAAAAAAAAAAAATCCTAATACCTCCTTTTTAATACCTCCATTGGCTGGCTTGTTTTCGGTGAAATTATTTGCAGTGTGTGTGTAAGTGTTCGTAAAACCCCAGTCTGTCAGATAAAATACTAAATAATAAACTTATGTGCTTCACAGCAACAGCAGTGCCTGGGGCTCCTGAGATCTGGAACCAGTTACCCAACCCTGCCACTGGTCCAATAAGTGACCTTACCACGCTCCTCCTCTTCCTCACTCACACATAGATTTTGGCACCTGACAGATGATGTGCTCATTGTGTCTATGTTCACACCCCATGCTACAGTTCCTTTTATTTTGATGAGGTTTGGACAACGCCTGCTGTGCTCAGTCAGGCTGGTGGCTGGAGCTACAGAAACTCCTAAAGGAACACAAAAATCTATCAGTTCTGTGAGGAGCAAAGGTAACTTAGCTGAAGCATATAGGTATACATGGCATTTTCGCAAATGATTTGTGGGCTACTGTCTAAAAGATGCCAAAAATCAATGAAATATAAGGGAATCTTCTTTTAGGATGAAAAAAGTGGGAGTTTAAAGTGATCACTCATTTCTGGATCTGCTCTCCTTATCAGGGGAATGCAGCACTGAAGCTGATAATGCAGCAGTTTCCAGCACTCAAAGGCACCAACTGCGCTATTCGCCGTTCTCTAACACTCACAAACAACTGCCCTACAAGTTGCAGCTGATGCTAATGGATTTTGTTCATTAGAACCATATGAAAGTCTCACAGCCATTGCGATTCGTCTGTTGTATCATGTTACGGCAGCATTGCTGTACCAGTATTCCAGTACAGTATTAATGTGATGCAGATGTATTAAGCTATTGCATCCCTGTTTCTACTGAAATATATTATCAGAAAAGACATGTGGGTACAGCTGTAGTCAGGTCTTCAAAGAACCCCTGAAAGGTCCGAACACTTTAATTCCCAGAAACATTTGGCTTGTAAACTATTGACCAAGAATGTCTAGACCATCCAAAATAATTTTTGGCAGGTGAACTGAGAAAGATCCAAACTCCTTTTTGGAAGGATGTCTATATTTTATATAGACATGTAGAATGTCATGTAGCAGATAACAAACTTTTTAATGACAGTGGGTTACAAATAACATTGCACCAAATATACTAAATCCATGGCCTTCAAAATGGGTTTCCAGGCAAAATGAAAGCATAGGAAAATATTTTGTAGTGCTGTTTTCCCTCTTTCTTTCAGTATATTTATTTCTTAAGATTTAAAGTAAGTTTGTTGATATTGAGATAGGGTGCATCATCAGTTCAAGTGAGATGGGGAGGCTTTCTTTTCAGTATAACTGGGGCTAAGTACTATCTACTTCAGAGGGTACTATGAGGCTTAATTAATGTTTACAGTGCCTCAGGAGTCTTACCCACATTAAAGGTATAATAAGAACTATTCCTAACTAATTTCCTACTAAAAAGCAAACTTTCATGAAGTTTTAAAGCAGAACAGTAGGTGAATTTGTAAACTACATTTATTCGAATCCCTGGAGTAGGAAAAGTTAGTGGGGAAAGTGGTAAAAATCTTCAATTAATTTTCCTCAGCTTGTGGGATTTAATTAAGATGTTAGCAAAAACCTGCAAGTTTCCTGTGGGTATTACTTATTTAATTTTCAGTTTCACAAAGACAGATCTTGCAGCTTAGAACAGATTTTGCAAGCCACAAAGAGACCAATTCAAAAATAGATGTTAGTTTATTAAAATTGAACTGGATATGGATCAAATAATCTAGACAAAATTCAAGAGTTATATGCACCTTATGCCATTTACATTCTGTAGTTTCCTTGCTTTGAATTTCTTTAAAAAGGATTGCTTAAGATCTCAGAATATGTCTCACTGGCATAATTCAGCACCATGTAGAGACAACTGAGTAACCTGTGAAAGAGCTAGCTCAAGTGTTGGAAGCTAAGTATCTCTGCTAGCTCAGAATTATATCTGAGTTAATTAGTCCTGGGGAGAAGAGGAATATATTAGCTACAGTGGAGCACAATTTAATGTAGTGATACCTGAGCTACCTTCTCTAGACATACCCTCTAGGGATATATTTCCAACTAAGAAGTACGAAACTATTAAAAGGACCCACAGCATTGTGTGTGATGCACCACACCAAAGAGATGCGCTCGCCTTTGCCCTCAGGGTGCATCTACACTCACGGGTAAGAGAAGACTTACTTCCATGTGCTGAAATCTAGCCCATGACCGGATGTCCTCAAAATTTTATGTTAATACACCATCAATCCTGGATTTATCTCTACCCATCAAACAAACCAATGTGGGTAAACATGGGAGCTGCAAAAGTCCTGTTTCCTTGAGGGCTGGTCACCATGTGGCATGTGGGGGAAAAAGGTTGTAGTTTAGAAGGCATCAGAGGTCATGAGCTCTGTCTGTGTGAGGAAACAGAAACGGAGTAAGGGACGACTGAAGACAAAAAAAAAAAGGGTGTTAGAGAGAGGGAGCCTTGTCCTGGAGAATGTGGGTGAGCTTTAGAAGCTGAAGTTCTTATCTCAAAACCACGTCAAGACAGACAGGGGATTACGTGAAGCTGTGAGGGTGAGTCCTGGCTCTGGGCAGCTCTTGTTGCCTCTTTCACTTGCCTATATTTCTAGCTTCTCTGCTTCTCTCACGAAGTCACTTAGTGCTCAGTACTTGCCACCAGGCTCTGCCACCTTGCTGAGCATGAGAGACCTTCTGCCTTCAAGGAAAACGTCAGTACCACCCAGCAGCGCTGGCACTCCCCACAGCAAGAGGAGCCTGGTGAATGGATTTGAGTCTAAGCGATGATGAACCCTCGAGCTCCCTGCCAGCAACCTGCTTAATTTAGACACGTGAATACACCTACGGGAGTAAGTGCTTAAGGCTAAGATTTTCAAAATAGGTTTGAAGGAATTCAACACCCAACTCCTCCAGACTTTCTCAGTCTAAGTGCTTTTCTGGATTGGGGCCAGAGTGCTAATCAACTTGCAGTCCTGAGGAACTTAAATCCCAACTGCTCCAGTGTGCTGCTTGCCTTCTCGTTTGGCTTTGGCCAAGAGTGTGCAATAGCATCTCTGGTTTTGGAAAACTAAAGCTTCCACAAGTGTAATTTTACATCTTTTTGGAAAAGGTTTTTGTCTGATGTGCAGCACAGCCTGCAAAAATATATCCTCTAACATGTAGAATTCCAAGAAGTGTGGTAATATCTGTCTAACGCGACATCTGTCTAGGATTAAATCTGAAGAATTGAAACCAGTTGTTTGATGAGCCATGTAACAAATACAAAAATCCATTCTTAGAATATCAATGGGGAACTTCTTTTTCTTTTTTTTACATTTTTTAATGAAATGTGAGATGATTTCAACCAAAAATTATGTCTGCCAGCACATATAAGCCTCCAGGCAGCTTATAAAATATTTATAAAAATAAAACATAGACTCATTAGAAGATTTTGGGGGTAAAATGCAAATAGCCTAAGATTTATATGCTGTTTGGCAATATACAGGTGCCCTGGATGAAAAGAACCAATAGAAAACTTGAGGGCATTTATGCAGACTACATACTTCCTGCCACACAATACGTTGTTTGTCCTCATGTTTTATTCACAAATAATTTGAGACCGCAAATAATGTGAGTTTGCTATATAAGTCACAAGGGAACCGCAAAGTAATCTCTCAGAGGCGCTAGACACAAATTTCTAGAGGCCCTTCTCCTTAGGTGACCAAGCGACTGATAACCATGTGTAAGGATCCTCCATGCCAATGCAGCAAAACCGACCTTTACGAAATCACGCCAGCTTGGGTGGGATTCAGCAAAGTAGATGATTTGGTGAAAAAAAAAAAATATTGAGAAAAAGAAGTACAGAAAACATAGGCGAAGATGCCAGTACTGCAGGCTGTTGTCAGACTTGACAGGGTTTTCACAGAGGTCAGGGCAAGCTGGCTGTGGGTAACTACATCAGAGTGAGACAGAGCATCCTGTAATACATCTAGGATGCTGCGAGATAAGAATATGACAGATGGGAACTGATGAAATTTGCCCACAAAGTGGTAGTATTGACAGGCTGAAGTGTCAGTATTTTCTCCTTCAGAAAACACTTAAAACCCACCCCCACAACCTATTTGTCTTTAGATGCAAAGCTTAAAGGAAATTAATGGTGCTCTTTTACTGAAATCGTTGCATTATACCAATCACAGGAGGCTATTTAGCTCGATGTAAAATTTCAAAACCGAGTTCACCTTTGAAGATTCACTGATATTTTTCTCTGTTTTTCTGTTAGTGTCAAATACAGTATGATCTTGCTTCTGTCAGCTGGCTCAAAGCATAGCTGTGTTCAACTGACCAGCTGTCACATATGAATAGTTTCCATTGGAGGTCCTGTTAATTTGCCATTATTTCTTTTGTTTATTCTATTAACAAAATAAACATCACTCAAATAATAAAGATTAATTTTTATTAGTGCCTCCGGGGAAAAAAAAAAAAAAAAAGTCTTTTTTTTAGACAGTAACAAACCCAGGGCTATTTTTTTCTCAGTTGTTCTCATGTTTAAATGCCTTGCTTATGTCTCCCATTATGACTGGGAAACTAAAACATGCCTGTTAGAAAGCAAATAATGCTTATTTATGACTCACCTCTAAGTGTTTTTTTTCTCCCATTGTTCTCATTTTATTTAGTACAATTAAAATACAAAGGACAATGTCTATCCATAGCTTTCGGCACATTACCAATTATTTAAAATATAAGTCCAACACAACAGAGCTCACGCAAAACAAAATTAAATTAACTTAGCCAACTAGTAATCCAAAGCAGTAAAATAAATCCTGTCCCATTCATTCCCTCACTTCTTCCAAAAAAGCCTTAGGAAATAGACAGCCTTTGTAGTACACTTTAAAGGTCAAAAAATTGTGTTTGAAACTTTTTCCCTCTTTTAAACTGAGGGGACTCACGCTTGCATCCCTCTGGTGACACCAGGGTTGGTTATGTCAGCAAAAACTGAAAGAAACAGTATGGCAGAACTGAAACATACCTTAACATCCAGCCAAGAAACCAACCAGCAGCCAAAAATCACAGGTCACAGATCTTACGTGCTTACAAAACAATATTGTTACACAAGCTGAGTCAGATCTTTGTTGGCTTGGTGCAACTGAGCACGAAACTGGTGGAGTTTGGGTAAGAATCTTTTAGCGGAAATAAATTCATACAGTGACTGGGGGGATATGTTTCATTTTGTTTTGTTTTGTTTTCTCCAGTTTGGCCACTGAAGCAAATAAAAGTAAACACAGCCCCTCAGATTAGACAGTTCAGACTTCAGAGTTAACACAAAACTGTTTGGTTTTCAGTTTGAACTGCATCAACCAAAACCAAGAAAATTTTATAAGGCTTCATTTCAGTATAAAGTTGTTTTGTGTCAGTTAAAAAGTGTTTCAGCTTCATTTGAGGCATCTTTATGCAAGAGAGAGCTTGTGGATGAGATGGGGGAGCCTACAGAGCCGTGATGGAGGAGGAGGCAAGATAGCAGCCTCTTTCCTCCTCACCAACCAGCTCACTGCATCCTCCCCATGTGCGGAGGGTGGGAACCACCATCCCAGCAGTGCTCCTGACTCCCAAACCAGAGCGGAACGCTCATATTAGTCCTGATGACACCATTTCATTTTGTACGAAACAGCTTAGAAAGCCACTGACACAAGACCTGGGCTAAAAACGCTTTGCCTGTTCAGTGAATACCCAAAAGCCACAGGCTCTGGGGCCATCCTCCTGTGACCAGTATTTGCTGTTTAATGCTTCTGGACCAAACTCACAGGGCTAAAAGAAACCGTGATCTCCTGGAAGCATCTTGCAAGGGAAACATGAAACAGCTATCATGACCAGTACAAGCCCGTAGCAAGAACAGGAATTCGCTAGGAGCCCCTTCCCCACTGCTGCTGGCCATTTGCTTGTGTACATATCCCAAAAACCCTTTCTTTGGGCATATGTTGTTGGACTAGATTTTGGATGTCTCACTTTGAAGCAGCCTGTGTGCTACAGGTGGTAGTCACTGCAGAAATCCCTACCCTAGACCATGGTGATGGAGCCGATTACTGAGTTGGTGACACTGACATGTTCGGATCTCCTCAGGCAGAAGATAGAGCTGAAGCTGAGTTTTGCACAGATTCAAGTAACATTCGAATCACTAGATGATTAGCAAGGCCATCGTCTCCATGAAGTCACACCTAGCCCTGAGGAAATAAATGTATACACATCTACCCCTGAGGAAAGAAAAAACAACAAATATCTCTTCAGACATGGATTGAAGTCGAGGGCATTTTCAGGCCAACAAAAAAATGCATTTTTCAGTGAATAATCTATTTGTTGGAAATAAATGGCCTAACCAAGAGCCAGGTATTTTCCTGCTGCTGGAATAAACAATTCCCCTTTTTCCCTGGGGCATGAATCACACCCACATGCTTCCATGCTTCCTTCCTGAATTACCTCCTCAGACAGCGTCCATCCCTGATGAAAGAGGCCACACCTGAGAGTGGTATCTGTAAATACACAGAGGAACACCCACTCCCCTTCCACAGAGTGCCTCTTGTTGCACTCTGATCCCTAATAAGTGACCTGCCATGTTCTGTGCCAGCTTCAGTTTACAGCTCTTGCTGCCTGGAATGCTTCTGGACCAAACTGACAGGGCTAAAAGAAACCATGATCTCCTGGAAGCATCTTGCAGGAGAAATATGAGACAGCTATCATGACTACTTCTGCGTGTTTATTTTTTAAGATTAAGGAAAGCAACTTCAGAGGCCTAGCTGTGTTCTGCTTGCATTCTGCCTGTCTGAAGTCTGCTTAAAGTTTCCTTACTAGGTGTCATTTTTCTTCAGCTTCTTGCCTTACAAAATGTGCAGCTACTTCAATGCAAATAGAAAGTCAGAGAATTAATAAACGTACACACGCTTTCCTGTCCCCCAAAGATATTGCAAGAACAGGGGTTTATTTGTAAAACTGGGAGATCTCCAGGGAAAGCAAATAGAAATTGCAGAAACAGGGTGAACCCTGTGGACACACTTTTCAGAAAAATCTCCTTTTTCATGCTACTGAGATGTCAGATCAGCAAAATGTATTCTCTTTGATAACAGCTGAGAAACAGCGGAGAAACCAGGGACCAGGTTCAGCTCTTGGGACTGTGGGTGTAAATCACAGCAAACTTCAATGGAGTTGTACCCATAACGTTACACTCACCTTCTCATAGCAAGTCAGTGCTAACATGTTGTCCAGGACAGATACAAGGGATTTCTGCTGCACATCACTCAGCATATGAATTTTTAGTGGGGGGTGAAAGAGTTTAGCTCTTCTCTGAAGTCAGTTTAAATTCGTTTCTCTCTTAATTAAAGCAGGGTGTTATTTTCCCAGACTGAAGTGGATTAGAAATACAATGGCTTCAGTGAAAGCTGAGAATAACTTCTCTGTGATGCATTAGTAGGATGACAGAGGAATGAAAGGTTTAGTAGGCCTGCTTCTCAGAATTTGTTTACACATCCAAGAATAAAACGTTAGAACAGATTTAAAAGTCTATTGCCCGATAGAAAATTATGTTCCCGAAAGCATTTCCACCACAATGACATTTAACCAAATATTGTATGACTTGCCACCCTTGGATGTAGAAAATAAATAAATTCTGTAAGCTCTCAGTGTGGAAATTTACTGTAAGAAACTTTTTTTTTGTTGTTATTAATATTATGTGTTAGTACAGCAATTAGAATCACATTGAAATGTTACTCTTTTCCCACAGAAACTAGCACTGTCTGGGTTGTACATTCAGTTTGATAGTATCTATAGCAGTACTTATAGCGGTGTATGCCCAAAGTTAAGACAACATAGTGAAAAAGAAAAGCCAATAAAATATTTAATTTGCACTTGTACCTAAATTAAATGCCTTGGCTATGCTTCAGTAAAATATATGCAGAAATTGGCTTGGAATAGTTTCTGTTAAACAGCCACCTTTCCAGGTTTAGTGACTTGATATCACTTATTTCTGATTTTATGGATATTTTTTGTTTCTCTACTGTAATCAGCACAGATAAACATTTTCAAGGATACAAGCCTTTAGACCCTTCTCAGGCAAAAGGGTCACTTGAGAAAACATACATTTTGCTGCAGTGAGGACTACATCCATGCTGACATAGCTCTGGCACAAGGAGTAGCAGCTAAAATAATGGATAATTGTATGCAGGAAAATAGACTGGTAGTTAAAGACATCCAACATTTTAATATTTTATTTCTATACTTCATTAATTACCCCTCAACATTCAGTAAAGGATTTGGGCAATACTTGTGAGCTGCAAAAAGATTAGTACTAATCAATCCTTTCTTGTCCAAACTTAGATGTATTTCCATGCCAGTGTTTTCTGATGGCCAGGAAACAGATTCTGCAGATCAGCTTCCCTTTGCTGACCAGCAGGAAATAATAGAATATTTTTATTGCTGCTTTGTTAAAAATCAACTGAGGCACTCTAAGAACGTGGACAGATATTAATTATGGTTTTTTTCTCCTCCTTTCCAGTGTCTTTATTGCCGACTTTACTGTGATGTGACTAAAAATTCATTTTAATAACTCGTGTAAAAGATCACTAGGGCTACTATTACAGGCAGTTTCATGCTGAACACAGATTTTTTTGACAATCGAAATTAAATCAGCAGCCTGGGGAAATTTTCCACTATATTATTTGTAACAGCTTCAAGTTCTGCCTGTTAGTGCCTTCACTTGTGTTGAGCTTTATTATACTTAGCCCAGGATGTGCACAGAAAGAAAGGCATTTATTACAAGAAGATATCTGGTTGGTTTTCATTTTAAAAAGTGAATAGTTAAATACTTTAAAAGTCTCCATCTCTCAGGTTTACAGCAGATGTTGAAAAGCTATTCCTACAGTGAGGAGCTATTAAACACCACTTATCCATGGCCAACTATATGAAATAGCAACATCAGCCTTTTTTTGCCTAGTGACATGACTATATGCATTAAAGCGCATAACATAGAGAAAGCCGAGTGGACATCCACTCATCATTTGAAAGAAGATTTGAATTTGCATGTACAGATATTTTTGTCTGGTATAAGCTCAGTTTCAACATAAGACCTCAGCTTTCCTCCTTACCCACACTCTTCTCCTTACATCTCCATTTCACTTGCAATGGTGGCATGAGGTGGTCTAGCCTTCCCAAAAAAGAGAAAAAGCCTTCTTTTACATATCCATAGCTCTTCTAACTCTCTAAACTAGGTAGACCTTTGCTCATGTAGCCCTGTGCTTTTCCTTAGCTGGGCTAAGGAAGGGATGGGGTGCTGCCATACACTCCTAGTCCTCTGAGAAGGACTCAGATTGCCAAATTGCCTCATATAGCTCATACAGCTCAAGCCTTTTCCTTCTTCTGCTTACTCTACACATCCAGATGTTAATCCTCAAGCTCCTGGCAGACCATGATCCAGACAAGTGCTTACCTCTACCTGATCTCCCTTGGGCCTTTCCCACAGCACCCTCCCAGACAGCTTCCTTGGTTCTGCTTGGAAAGAAATCACATCATGTCTTCTCCAAGCCCTGCTCTGTCTCCAGATGAGGAAGGAGATTGTCTTAGAAAATTCTCATTGCTTTTGCTAGCAGGGCTTGCACTCCCTCAGCTGCTTTTCGGGAACCACCACCTGCTGGCTCCTTAGTGGATGCCATTGCTACCATTGTTGTCTGCAACAGCAGAGCCACAAGATGCCCTTACAATCATGAGAACCATCTCCATAAAGAAATTTAAAAGCACTCTATTCAAAAGCTTTTTTTAGTGCACATTTTAATTCAGTTCAATACATATTATACTTATAGAAAAACTTTCAGTGAGATTCGTCTCTTCCAGTTGAGGAGTTTGAAAGTTGGATGGATAGTTTGGATCAGCACAAGGCTTACAGCCCTATGCTTCCTTGATAGTCCTTGAGAGAAACACGTACCTCCTGATACGAGCCACTGCATGTGAAGAGAGGAGACTAAAACTGTTCTCACAAAATGCCTTCTCTCTGTAGACCATCTAAGGAGCCGAAGGTGACTGGTATGGATTGTGCAGAATAGCTTGGAAATATCCTTAGTTTGTTGAGAGGAATTCTTTGTGATTTTCCTACATCATCACAGAAAACAGATGTGGGAGTGACCAGTATGTCAGGTTAAGGGTAGCTGTAAGGGCAGCTGTACCAGGGTGGGCTCACATGCTGTGTATTTCTGGAAACGAGCCTGGCAGTGGCCCCAGGTGACAGGGTGGCATCCTTAGTGACTGCGGCTGGCCGAGGAAGGCTGAGCGGTGAGCCCGTGCCAGCCCTCTGCAGAGCCCAACTGCACAGACACACAGCGAGACAAGTGTGGCCCTCTCCTTTAGAGTCAATCTCTACATCTCTGTGGAAATCAGACATCTAAACACAAAATTCTCTACTAGTTGAGGGTCTGGCCGGAAACGCATTTCCAGGTACCACTTCTCTTATTAATCTATCAGTATCCCACGTTTATGGCTGCAGCATTCACTAGCTTACCTGGCATCGCTGTCAGCAGCAAAACAGTGCACCTGGCATTTCTCACCTGCCTTACCGAGGGGGGCACTGGTGATTGTCCGTTGCTGAGAAGAAATCAAACTCAAGACTAAGAGAAGAAAGTGGATCAAGCTTAGACTGGAAATTTACACAGGCTCTGCCAATTCTTAAAACTGACTAAAATGAGGACATGTTTAAAGAATTGTCATTTCTAAATTTCCATCACATACAGAATATACATATACAAAATCCTAACATTCTGTAACAGTCTGATTGTTACATTTTCCTATTTCTGCCTCATAAAAGCCTGTACTATAAAAAATGGTGGTATGTTCTTAACAGCAGACGTAGTTTCAGTCTTTGGATCAGAATTAATCCCTCAAGTTTCTCTCTCACGGTTTATTATGTCATCCAGATTTCACTCTGAACCATCTACTTTTTTCCATATGTTCTTAGCAGGAAATGTGCATGAATTTAGAAACACAGCAAGACATATGATATTCAATAATAAGAACATTTTTAAGAGACACAAAAGAAAAAATCCAAATGAAAGTTCTAGCTGGCTTCCAGCTTCACTCAGTCAAACAAGATATCCAATATTCCTTAATATGAAACTTTTAGTTATGGTAAAACGTGTTTTGCTTTTCATTTATTTAGCTACGTCGGATTTTACTGTGGATATAGACTTAGAGGTGTTGCTTTATGTTTACTCACATGTAAGTTTTGTATTAATGTGAGGTTTTTGTTAAGTTTTATGCAGACGAAAGTAAACAAGTCTTTAAAGACAAGTCTTTGTATGTTGAGATTCAGTAAATATAGAGGTATGTGAGATGTCACAGCTTGTTTTACGAATTGCGTTAAAGATGTATATATCAAATAACATGATGTAACTGTCTAAAAAAACTAAATGTTATACACATGTCATATCGACAAGAGAACTGCAAATGATGTACAGGTAATTGTCTAAACTCAGAAAAATTATTCCCAGATATTTTTCCAATTAAGAGTGAGCTAAATAAACTGCCACAGACCTTGAGCATTCCTCCCCTGTGACCCTGCATGTAGGAAGATGATGGAAGAATAAGAAAATAAGAGTTTGCTACTGCAGAAAAAAGGAAAGAAAAACCCAGTCTCCAGAGCCTTATGTGTCCATAAAGTGGGGGTGAAGGCAATAGGGAGGGGAATGGGAAAAGCAGAAAGGACAGGTCATGGGAGTTATACATGCCAGAATTGCACCCCGAGTCAATCGGGGATGTTTTGTAAGTCTGTTTAGCCTCATAAAGCTTGGTAAAAATACCATTTATTTGATAGCCATAAGGAAAAAATGGCAACGTTTACAATAGAAAGTAACGGGTTTTTTTTCTTTTTAGGGGAAAGAGGTTGCTTTTTCTATTTTTTTTTTTTTTTCTATTACTTGTGTGCAATGTTTCATTTTATACCCTTCTTCTCCAGGATGACCAGTGTGCAGTGGTAAACTCCTCCAATATTATCAGTTGAGTGAAATGGTGTTAGCAGTGGCTTTCTGTCTTTGCTGAGTGGCAGTGAGTCTCCAGGCAGGCAACTGGCTGCCCACTGAATAGGGCATTTTGCTCCAGGGTGCCCATGGGATCCACCGTCTGGAGGGAGCAGGAGGCTGGGACAAGAGGCAGGGATGTATCTGCTGCATTCTACTCCACTACCCTGAAGAAATGAAGTGAGGTTGGTTTCTGTTGCATCGTATAAGGATTTATTGTAAGCATTAATGGTGCTACAGCTCTCCAGTTAGCAGGGTGTGATGTTACACTGGATGTTGTCAGCAGTGTCAGGCTGCACACCCCATGTCCACTCTCCAGTCCTGGATCTGTCCCATCCCTGCCCTCTGTCTCACATGTTATCTTCAGCATGAGATCCACAGGCCTGCCTCCCCACAGGATAGAAAACAGCCATGCTGAACACTTTTAGAGACTGCCAGGACCACTGGAGGCAAAAACTTCACTACTTTAGCAGGAAGAAAGTTAAATTTAAAATTATTTACAGGAAATTATTAAAATAATTAAAACTCCTAGCAGTATTCACCAAAAGGACAAAGCTTTGTTTCAATACCGTAGTTAGACAATATTTATGATCGACATCAGCAGTTCCCGAACTGTCTTCTGCAGACAGTCCTTTGTGGACATGAATAAGTGGCAGACAACCGTTCCGGAGTGTCCCGTCACCATCATACTGCTGCAATGTGATGAGCCATGTTCTAGGTGCTCTGTCAGAGATTTAAAAATGGGTTTTCCATCGCCTTTCTTTCTTGATTTGAAATTGGTTTGAGCATCAAAAGGATGACTCTATGTTAACAGCAAACCAGAACCGTATTCATTCACTATTCCAGTCAGCAATTTTTTTTCTTTTTTCTCTCTTATTAAATAAGTGTTATATTCCAGACAAGGTGCATCTCAAGTGCATGCCTGCACAGAATTGCAGTGTGAGCTCAAGCTGAAAGTTCTTGCACTGTAAAGTGCTTTGGACTGTGGTATGTAGAAAATTCTAATTTTTTCTGATGATATTTTGTTGTGTTGTAATTGTGTAGTCTATGTGTACCAGGTCTGTAATTTTAAGCTACCCATAGGCAAACATGGCAAGTCAGTACATGTATAAATCAATGGCTGTGACAGGTGTGGGCCACTGTAACGAATCTTCTATACTTTAAATTAGTCATAAATACATGCCTTTCACTAAGCAGCCTCTCACTCTCATAAAAAATAAGGTGACCATAGAAATCAGTTGCAATTTAATTTGGTATCTTAAAATGAAAGACATATGTGGACTCAGTTTCCATTAGGGAATTCACCAAATAAACCGCATTTTTTTAATTGTTATTAAAAGAAGAAAAAGTTTACATCTCAGGGATGCAACCTCCATTGCTAAACTTCTTAATTTGTTTGGGTGTTTTTTTTTTCCTTTGCATATGGATAATTTAAAGTTCAAATATTGCTCTGCATATGTCCTGGCAAGGTTGCTGAACAGCAAACACTCCCAAGTTCGGCCAACACTCCATTCCTCTGTTCCTCAGGGAGTTCCCGTTTCATATGTTTTTCATTTTAAGTTCTGCCTCCTTGAATGCTATTTCCTCTCTTTCAGTTTTCACCAAGGTCAAAGAAATATTTAGCAAATAAAAAATGTGAACATCCAGTCATCTACTGGAAATGTGCCCATCCAGTGTCTAAATAATAAGTTAATAGGCTCACGGAGCATCCTACATATACTAAGCGGAGCACAGCAGAAACCTTCATTTGAGCACTTCATCACAGCTAAACAGTGAGTGTCTATCAAATGAGGGCTCCTTTGCCTTCATTATGAACTGCAGAGAAATCAGTTTAGCGGAAATCAAAATTCTGGCTAACAAGACTCTCCCAAGCCCTTGGGGTAGGAGTCAAGGCACAGACCTTCCCCGTTGGCCTTCACCCATCTGTGGACTGCAGTTGCAGAGGTCCCTATGCAGAGCAAAAGTGGTGGTAAACAGCTGAAAGCCTAGCTACTGAAAATTATGCCTTGTATTTTGATAATACTACATGAAAATTGTAGCCATTAAGATTTCATAGAACCTATACAGCATGTTTTGGGGGAAATTACCTAAAAAAAAGGGAAAATGTGATTTCATAATAAAATTTACTAACTGTACCCAGATGCGCTATTGAAGTTGCCTGAAAATGAAGATTCACTAGCTAATGGGATTTGTTGCAGGTGATCTTATGGAATACATTATTAATGGGGATTGTTTGCCTCTGCAGAGACAAATATGTATTTGGGGTTTGAGCTAGTCAAGTGAATAACAGCTACGGATATTTCTTACAAATTTGGGCTTACTTTTTCATCAAAAGCAGAATTCAAGCTCAAGCTGGGCTTTGGGTAATTATACTCAGCTGAGGTTCTGAGCATGAGCTCTAAAGGAAGTTGGATCCAGAAGAACCCTCCTGAACTCCTGTCTCCAGTCTCTCCCAGTGACCTCGCTGTAACAGTTTCCATAAACTGATAAGATTCTGTCTTAATAGCATATTTGGGTTGATGGATAGTTGTTCCAGAAGTGCACGACTCTTCCAGTTAGAAACCTCCTAATTTTTGTCACAAAATGGCACTGGTACTTATCCTTGCTGGAGGTTCCCCACCTGGTACACTCCAGGACCACATTTATGTTCTCCACAGGCACATCACATATTGTGTCATCTGGTGATCAAATAGTGCATTCCCAGGTCCTTTTTCAAAGCTTCCTTCCTGGGCAAAAGTTATGAGTCCTGAAGTGCCTGACCTTACCTTTTGGGTTATTCAAATTCATCCAATTTCTATTATTCCAGTCCTGAGGATCATCCAGTTCTTCCTGTATACTGTCCTCCTCCACATTCGCACTACATATTGCATTATCAGAAAATTTCATGAGCACAGTACTGCTTTTTCTGCCAAAGTTATTAAAAATGTTAAATAGGATCGGTCCCTAGACACATCTTGGAAGAACTCCACTAGTAACTTCCTCTCCGTTTGGTATTTCTTCTTTCAACATGATCTTTCATTTTTTTCCACCTCACAATTCTTCTGCTAATCCAAATTTTCTCCAGCTTAACAAGTAATTTCCGATGCAGCACTGTGTCAAAAGCTTTCCTGGTAACTGAGTTGCATCTAATTCTCTTACTAATAAAAATGATTTGTCAGGTTATTCAGACATGATCTACTCTTGCTAAAGTGAGTGACATTTCATTTCATTTCATTTCATTTCATTTCATTTCATTTCATTTCATTTTCTTCTTCATGTTCTTGTTTGCTTTTTTCTCCAATGTGTATTTTGAAATTTCACTAATATTTGATGCCAGACCTGTGCTTGCCCGGCTTTTCCTCTTTTTTTTACTTAAGTTAGATCCAACGCTTTTTTTTTCAAGGAAGAGCTATCATCTTTGATAAACACATTTAAAATTTCTATTAGAAGACTTGCAGTTTCTTAAACCAGTTGTTTTGTCGTTCTTTTAGGATGTGCCTCCACTGCACGCTGACTCAGTCACATTAATCTCTTTAGAGTTTGGCGTCCACCTTAGATGTGGTTAATTCTATTTCCATTCTCATATTCCCATTAGCAACACAGCCTTGTTTAACATCATCATCCCTGTTGAACACTGAGCCAAAGTATTCATCTTGGGGCCATTTCTGTATTATGCTTAACTTCACCATCTTTGCTGTGCAGTGACTATAAATCATCTTTTTGTTTGTGTGGCTAAAATAATCTCTATTTGATTTAGCTGTGTCTGAAAAATAAAACTTAGTTTGTCTTTTGGCAATTCTCATTTTATCCATACACTTCCTGACCTCTAAGACTTAATTGTGTTAGTTGAACATTGATCTCTCTTGTCACTCTTCATAGGATGTCTACTCATTCTGAATAGGTTATTTTTGAGCTGGGTAATCATCTAGTTAGGTCTAGATAATTTCCCTTAATTTCAGAAGAGGCCTTAGAGAAATGTTGTACCTTTGTCATTCAGAAACCCCAGCTTTCTTTTACACTCAAGTCCATGAGTTTCCCAGTTCAATGAATTGCATTTTTGAAACTGAAAATGGCGGTTTCACTTTCAACAAGAACTACCTGTTTTTATCTTTACATTTAATTTAAAATTAATCAAGATGCCTTGATCTGGTACAACCAGTTCTTTAGTGTCCAAAGTAGTAATCCAAACTGCATCTAATTGAATGATCTGTATCTGGTTTAAAGTTTATTTGGTGAAAAGGACTATCAGCTATTTGGGATACTAAAAGACTCTGACAGTAGCACAATTTTTGTTAATATTTCTGGCTCTAATGGAAATGCAGAGATATCTATCTGAAATCTGAATTGGTATAAATCTGTGTTGCTCTGCTGAAACCGGTTGAGCTACACAAATTTAAGCAGACTCTTTGCCATGACAAACCAGATCACACACATGACAAGCACAGCGCACTTTGGTTTAAACTACAGAGCTTGCTGAACTGCCTCATTCTCCACAAGCTTTCACATCCCAGAACAACTTTTATGGCATCATTTATAAGTCTTTTCCCCTAGGGCACCAAATGAGGACACTCCTATCACTTCTGCTGCCATTGAAAAAGCACCTCACGTAATTTATTGTCTTTCATTTGCTTGCAAAAAAGCAAGGAAGTTTCATTAAGTAGGTGGGAGAAGCTGAAGGCCCTTTTCACACTCACGTGTTTTCTCTTTATTGCTGTTTGTACAGGTGCAGTGAAAAAGACTCAGAGGGCGTATTCATGAAGACAGGACTTGAGAAATGCCACTTTAAATTGTTTGAAATCAAAGGTTTTGGTAGCTCATAAACAGGGAGCTGTTTTTTTCCCTAGGACTGCAAATCTAAATATAAGGAGCCACCCTCGTACAAATACATTCAACACACACATGTAACTGCCGTTAACATAGTCTGGCTTTGTGGATTGTAAGAACAGACCCTTTTCATTCCTGTTCACTGAGAATTTCAATATCCAGAAAAGAAAGAAAAAATAAAAGAGATTCTCGTAATCAAGCAGCACATCCGTATGTTAAAATAAAATTATCCAATGAGGAGGTCAGGAAGCCTGTACTCCATCCAAACTGACCAGTTTAATGTTTGTTGTAAGCATCCTTCCAGACTAGCATCTGGAAATCTTAAATGAACAGAGATAGACATAGACACTCTTGCACTCTGGGAAATAATTGAAGTTGGAATAAGAAAACGTTTGTGGACCAGATCATCAGCATGTATAAATCAGCACTGCTCTAGTCATTCCAAAAAAGCGATGCCAGTTTATGCTAGAGTTAAAGCACTGGCTGGCTCCTGTAGCTTTCCTTTGTGATTAATTTCAGTGCAATCATTGGCTGGAACATGTTTTTGGACCAAGCTTCTTCAAGCATTACTTTTACAAATCTGTTGCGTGCTCTTGGACTGGTGCCTGTAGCACACCCTTCTGTATTTGGTCTGCTTTTCTCCAACAGAAAGTTCAAGGTTTGGGACGTTTTTTAAATTCTATATTAAAAATAAGACAAAACCAAAATTTTTGCTGAGCAGTTACTTTATACATATCACTCTTGACTCTCTTCTATGAACCGACGGCACCTGACTTCTTCATTCTTTGCCATTCTTTGTCATTCTTTGCTTGGATTATCCTCACGGAAGCAGACATGGGGCTGCCATGAAGTGCCTCCCATGCCGAGGGCACAATGGCTGCTGGTGCAGTTTCGTCCTGGCAGGCACCCGCTCTCATGAGGCCCTGGAGGCACCTGGCACCCGAGGAGCCACCGCAGCACAGGCCAGCACAGCCTCCTACACCCTCCTTTTTGGAAGCCACCCTAGGAGGTCTCCAGAGCTGTAGTCTTTTGCCAGGGGAGGGTACACAGCTGGCCCTGTCAACTTTCCACTGGTGTCTCGAACCTGCCAAATTTCCCTCCCTGAATGCAGTGATCCTGATGAGCTCCCTCCTGCTGGGACCTCAAGCACCACACCTGGCCTCCTGCCTGCCCTGGCGAGCCCTGCATCACCCAGCCTAGGGCATCACAGGTGGAGAGAGAAGACGCAGAACTGTCCTGTGGCTGGAGAAGTGTTGCCAGGAGAGGCCGTGCACTCAAAGCCCCCTCACTGGGGCATATGTCTCCAACTTCCAGCCTCATGCCCAAGCACTCTGTGGTGTGATGCAGCCAGGTCCTCTCTCAGGGAAGATGATTCCTGAGAAACCAGTCCAAGGGCACGTTTCACATCCACCATGCAGCTCCCCAGCCACTCCATGCAACCAGGGCTGGCACATCCTCTTTTCCATGTATTGACCGCAGAAAAAAAAGGGGCATGTTACTTAAAAGATTGCCTGTTCATCTATACATTGCAATCAAACACACTTTGAAAACACATAGACGCATGTGAGTTAGCTTGTCACAAATGCGCTGACCTTCCCCTTCTTCCCCAGCTCTGTCCTCTCTTATTTCCCAGTGCCAGCCTGAACCCACGAACACGTGAGGAAATGTAGGGAACCTATCTATTCGAGGTCGTGACTTATTTCAAGGCTAAGGTAGCTCTTCAAATATTCTGCAACAGTGTCCCTCAGGTGTGGATGGCATTGCTCTTGCAGGAAGGAGGGCTCGCAAAAGAGTTCAGGACAGCAGCCTGCTGGTAGATGGCAGCAGCTCGTTTGTCCTTCATCAGCCACAGACAGCTCAAATTCTCCATTAAGGGGGATAAATACAAGGCTGTACAACCCGCAAGTGTTCGAAGACAACAGGGACTTGCTGAGAGCCCTTAAGTGTCAGCAACACAAGACCACTGTGATTTTCAGCATTCAGAAAAACACAGAAGATTGTCTTTTCAGTGTTATCCATGCTTCCTCTGCGTCAGCAACTCACAGAATCCCTTCTTCTGGGTGCTGTTATTTTGGGTTCCCAGGTCCTGATTTGAAGAAGTATTAAGTACTCATATGTTTTTGAAATCTCCATCCGTAGAGATACTCCAATATGACCCTGAAAGACCTGTTCTGATTTCAGACTTCAGTATAACTTCAAAATTGGCCATGCTTTGAGCAGGGGGGTGGATCAGATGGTGCCTTCTAACCAGAATTATTCTCAGACTGCAGCTGCCACTGCAGTCAGTAGGAGCCCTGTCTTGAACAGATATGTGCTCCAAAAAACAGAGATTTTATGCTCAGCACCCAAAATTATTTGGAACTTCTGAAAATATTACATTTAAACAGTACATCTATAAAAGGGAACAAATAATGCCAACACAATTCACAGGTAGGGGTAAAAATTACTTATGAATCACTCAGATACTATTTTATAAGCATCAGTAACACTCTGAGGAAATCAGCAATTTACTACTCACACCAGGGCTTGGATAATAGAAAGGGACAGAGCACTTCATGGAATCATGATGCTTAAACACAAGACTGAAAACTCATTCATTAAGCACTGTCCTGTGTTGCTCCTTTAATTCATGGCTTCTGTGCAGAAGGTAGTATGTCTTTGAGTAATTAAAAACTGTAGCAAGCTTTAATTTTTTATTTTGCACTGATTAGCATTTATCTTTTGAAAATTAAGATTCGGCAGGCCATTCCAATCGCCTAGATATAATTTCATATCTATATTGAAACAGTAATTTTTTTGTGTTGCCCTGTTTGGCTAAAGTTAAGCTTTAAGGTTATGGAAATGGAGGTCTGGAAGCCTACAGTTACAACAGATGCCTTGAGTCTGATTCAGTCAGTGACTAATATTGACAGGATGCTACAAAACCAGAAGAAAATGCTATGGAGTATCTGGGTGAAATCTACTTCACTCAACAATTAATGAGATTAAGAAGTCCCTTGAAGTAACAGAGATTTCATTTAACACATTTCTCATGAGTAACTACTGTGATAGCAGAAACAAACCTTCAAGACTAAAAATAGAAAGCGTTCCTATTACGAGTTTTGCTTGAAGCTCAGAAAAGAAAATGCTGTGAGAACAAGGGAATGGGAATCTAATGAAAACATCTCTCTCTGTCTCTCTCTGCAATGCCATGCTGAGAAGCAGCACGCACTTTCTCCGACACACAGAAATCTTTGTGCCTGACAGATAGAACAGGAGATAAAAAGGATATAAAGTGTCTGGCTTTCCAATACGTACGTGGGATGATGATTTAAATTACAAAGTTTGAAGAATTTGGCACTCAGCAAACTTGAACCTTGCCCAGTTTTTTTTTTTTCCTCCTCAATAATAAGTTTAGAAAACATGAAAAAAGAAATATTTTCCCCTGTAACCCAGCATTTAAACAACATCTGCACTTTTGAATGAGTTCAAAACACCTTCAGAATGAAAGGTTTTTCTCTTTGAACAGGGAAGAAACCCTTCCAGCATGCTCCAGTGGAGGGAAACTCTTGCAGAGATTGAGCCGTCTGGTTCCATTGTAAGGTTGCTGGCAGAGACCCTGCAGCAGAATTGACGGTGCATTAATTACCATGCTCCTGGGCCCTCCGACCCCGCTCCACCGCAAGACGTACTGGCAATGGATCTGAGGAACGCTGGCATTATCCCAGTCCTGAAGACCTGAAGGCAAGTTGTCACCTGAACTACAGGTAAAGTGAAACATTTCACTGCGCTAATGAAATACACATTTCTCTGGCATTTAGACTGTCTGGGAGATAACTGTTTAATGTATTACAAACTTCGTTGCTAATACCTGACTTTAACAAACACGATTACAGAATAGACAGACTTTGCAAAGTACCTTGGTTTGCAAATATTCACAATACTATTTTAATAATAGAGATATATTTATCATGTACGGATTTTGTTCCTTACTAGTTGACAATGGGTCTCATTCTTATTTACACTTCTTCAGTAGGAGAAAGTATCACCAATATAAAAGTGTTATGGCATACAGTACGAAACAGTGCTGGGCCCATAGAGAGTTGTGCTCCACATTAATTGTCTTGGCTTCAAAGGTAGAGAGAGAAGAGTGCATCGCAGTCGTATCAGCAGGCATTTTTTAGCAACTAGTCCTTTCAGATGCCTTATTTCAGCTGACTTAATTTGAATTGCACTGCACCAGCTCGCCGAAATTAGGAGAACTAGGATGATCAATTCTGTACAAATTCTTTAAGGCTGTCTCAGTTTGTGCACTAAAAAGTTAAGCACTCACTCATTTCACTGTGATCACTATCTAATTGATGCATTCCTGTCTTGCTTGATTGCATTGCCATTTTAGCTCAAAATCAGCCATAACAGCTAAGAAGACGAGAGCCATCAAATGACTTTTAACCAGCACCAGTTCCTTTGGTTATCAACTTTGACTATAAAACAATGACAGGCAAAGCCTCGGGATTGTATGCTGCTCTTCTTTATGAACAGGAAGGGCTGCTGAACTTGGCGTCCACTAGAATAAGAGACCAGATACCTCAAGTCCAAAGGAATATCATTTACAAGCAATAAGCAACAGTAAAGGAAAAACTTCTAGCTCACTCTATATGTAATCCTTTGATCCAGGTAGCATTTAAACCAATATTTGGCCCTGACAATTATTCCCACAGAGTGATTGTGCAAGCATTAGAGATTTAACAATGTTTATATAAACAACATGAAATGCAAGATAAAGAACTTGTTAATTACGTATCAGTTTTAAAGATACAACTGAATTGTTTGTCTTTCAAATCAAAGTTGTAATGGATTGCAGCTTAATACATAGTCAAAATAAAGATTTGTAGAATATGATTTTTTTTATGGCTTGTAGATCTTTAAAAAATATTTTTAGAAATAAAGCATCCCATGATTAGCCCTTTCAATAACTGCATCACACAGTGTTTTTTACAGACTCTAATTATATCTTAGATTAAAATTCAAAACACCTGCTCTTGTCGATCACACTAATTTCAGCCTCGAGTATTTTGATACAAAGAGCTATAATCAGTGAGAACCAGATGATTTCCTATTCTCTGTACCACACCTTCTCAGCAGAGTACAGCTAGAGATCTCTATTTCCTTCTTATTTTTTTGTGTTATGTTATTACATCTTTTATTTAAAGATGTGTTTTTAATGTTGAAATATGTAGTATTTTTACTTAAATCAGATTAAATACTTAAGGCAGATATTAGTTTTTAAAATAACAGTCATTTTGATTTTAAATAGCAGATGAATTGTGTAGCTTTCTTCTGTTAGTTTCCTTTTTCGTTTCAGTGTAGGTAATATAAGTACTTTGTTCCTGGCTTTTAAGAAAACTGCTCTTTAAAAACCCTGTAATTTGAGTTCAGGGATTTAAATGGGAACAAATACTTATTTGAAAGATAGTTTTTGATGTGCTTGGTTCTCTGTTATTATTCATGTACTTCTCTACACTTTAGGGGTGTGATCCAAAGTCCACAGAGTCAAGGGCAAGACACGCAGATTTCACTGGGTTTGGGTCAGGCTCTAAATACTGTAAGAAGAAAAAAGAAATAGCTGAATTGTCCCTGCAGATCCTATTACAGTAAAATAAGGGTATCTTTAACAGTATTTACTTTCTGATGAGCATAAGATGAGATCTGACTCTTTGCACAATTACACTAGTTTTAATCCAACATGACAACGAGGAGCCATGGCAGGGCACTGAATCAGGCCCATCAGAGTCCTCCAAGGCCCTCCAGAGCAATTCAGTTACTCTGAATTTTATGCAATGATCTACTTTCAAATAAAGCTGTCTACTGTATCTGTGGGGGTGGCCTGGCAGTTCTGCACCAGAGCTGCTTATTTTGTTTCTCCCCCATGCTGTGCTGTAACTTGCCACTTCGCTCTGTTGCAAAGGGCAGGTTTCTGAAGGCCCATGAAAAGCCACCTGGCTCTTGCTCCAGAGTATACTAATGCAACAAAAATAGATTTAATGGCATGTCACATCAGAGTTAGAATGATCTTTTGGAAATTTAGCGTTTTTATACCCTATGTTCCTCACTGTGATTAATTAGCTGTGGATGTATTTATAGATGTTTTTCTTCCCTTTTCCATGTTATACATTAGAGAAGTAAGAAAGGTAAGTTCTTTATGGAAAAATTTAGGCCCTCCACATGATAAAATGGCATATGCCCCTGGCATGTGCCAAACTCTTCTAGTTTTCTCTATACATTTTAAGAAGTTTGTGCCTAAGTGCTGTACAGTGAGCTTTCCATCACCCGTGGAAGGCTGTTCTGGTTTAAAATAAATGATCACGTGGGCCAGAGATATCCACTAGCATCTCACAGACAAGCCTAAGCTCCAATTAACCCTCTACACTGGGCTTTGCTGCATCCAGTGTTTCCCAGTAATTTCTTACCCTACTTTCAGCTCTGTTCAGATCCACGTAGCCAGCTCAGGTCGACTATTGTGGGAGAAGGAGAGCATGTAGGAGCGCTGAGATGGCTCTGTGATGTTGGGCCCACATTCCCCTGCCTCTGGGAATGCCTCATCACCCCATCAAGGATGCACAGCACTGTGTCCCAGTTAACAAATTGGTATTATGAAGGGTAGGTTTGGGTCAAGGATCAGTTTTCTTTTCTGTTGTCCAGAGTTTCCTGTCTTGCAGGTATCTCAGGACTGTTGAAGATGACTGCTTACCTTGCTGTCAGCCTGCGGACTGCTGTAGACCAGAGCCCATCACACATCAGCACCAAGAAAGCTTTGTACCCATAATGAGAAAAGGGATTAACACCAAAGGCACTAAACAGCACAAATGATGCAAGTTTTGTGCGTATGAGCCACGGCCTTTGTTCATAAAGTCTCACCTCTCTGCATGACAGACACATGAAACTCCATGTCTGACTAAAGGAGCTGAAGAGCTAGGCCAGCCCTGCTGAGGTTTGAGCCAGCAGTTCCAGAGGGTCTAGGTGTTTGAAGCATGGTGCTTACACCACTAAACTACCTCTTCAGCTTTATTTAGCTGCTGCTGCTGCTATCAAAATAAACCACATGTTGCGAATGTATTTATCATGGGTTTGTGGTGGGTTGAGCCTGGTTGAATACCAGGTGCCCACCAAAGCCACTCTATCACTCCCCTCCTCAGGAGGTTGTAGCACGGAGGGTGTCATTCTCTTCTCCCAAGTCGCAAGAGGAAATGGCCTCAAGTTGCACCAGGGGAGGTTTAAATTGGATATTAGGAAAAAATTCTTTATGGAAAGGGTTGTCAGGCACTGGAACAGGCTGCCCGGGGAGGTGGTGGAGTCACCATCCCTGGAGGTGTTTAAAAGGTGTTTAGACGAGGTTCTTAGGGGCATGGTTTAGTACTAGAGTTAGGTTATGGTTGGACTCGATGATCCTGAGGGTCTCTTCCAAACGAAATGATTCTATGATTCTATAGACAGGGGAAAGAAGATATAACAAAGGGCTCATGGGTTGAGGTAAGGGCAGAGAGATCACTTACCAGTTACCATCACAGGCAGAACAGATTTGACTTAGAGAAAATTAATGTAATTTATTACCAATCAAATCAGAATAGGACAATAAGAAAATAAAAGCTAAATCTTAAAACACCTTCCCCTCACCCCTCCCTTCTTCCCAGGCTCAAATTCACTCCTGATTTTCTCTGCTTCCTCCCACTCAGCAACACAGTGGGATGGGGAATGGGGTTTGTGGTCAGTTCATGACACGTTGTCTCTGCCGCTCTTTCCTCCACAGGCAGAGGACTCCTCACTCTCTTCCCCAGCTCCAGCGTGGGGTCCTTCCCGTGGGAAACAGTCCTCCATGAACTTCTCCAATGTGACTCCTTCCCATGGGCTGCAGTTCTTCATGAACTGCTCCAGTGTGGGTCCCTTCCACAGGCTGCAGTCCTTTAGGAACAGACTGCTCCAGCTTGGGTCCCCCACAGGGTCACAAGTCCTGCCAGCAAACCTGCTCCAGCACGGGCTCCTCTCTCTCCACAGGCCCACGGGTCCTGCCAGGATCCTGCTCCAGCGCAGGCTTTCCACGCAGTCACAACCTCCTTCAGGCATCCATCTGCTCTGCTGTGGGGTCCTCCATGGGCTGCAGGTGGATCTCTGCTCCATCATGGACATCCATGGGCTGCAGGAGGACAGCCAGCTTCACCATGGTCTGCACCATGGGCTGCAGAGGAATCCCTGTTCCAGTGCCTGGAGCACCTCCTGCCCCTCCTTCTTCACTGACCTTGCTGTCTGCAGAGCTGTTTCTCTCACGTATTCTCACTCCTCTCTCTGGCTGCAGTTTCTGTTTTGCAGGTTTTCTCCCTCCCTACTTCTTAAATTAGTTTTCAGAGAGGCGCTACCACTGCCACTGATGGGCTTGGCCTTGGCCAGCAGCAGGTTCGTCTTGGAGCCAGCTGGCATTGGCTCTGTTGGACACAGGGGAAACTTCTCACAGGTTCTCACAGAAGCCACCCCTGTAGCACCCTCACTACAAAAACCTTGCCATGTAAACTGAATACAGGGTTTAAGATTCATTTTTTCGTGAATTAAAATGTGAGTGGTATTTTTAATTTGAAATTCACTGCCATTATGAAAGTCTGCCTGCCTTGTAGTAAGTGGAAACATTAGTAAGTTAAAAAGATAACAACATAGATGTTATTCAAAGGAATAAATAAATCAGAGCTGTGCGCAAGCAGTAAGTGTCTTCTGTCTGACATGAGTCCTCAGAGAGCAATACTATGGCATTTTCCAGAATTAAATTGCATTATTATAAGAGCTTTAAATTAAGCTCCTAACCATGACCTTTAAACACGGTGATTGCCATTATACCTGCTGAGGAGGTTGTGGAGGGTTTGGAAACCCTGTGCAAGATTGATGGGTTTTAATACATAATCAAGTACAGGTTCATTTAGCACAGCTGTTGAACAGAGGACCTAACACTGGCTTATCACAGGGAGCGCCCTCTCTCCTCTCCCAGACAAATCAGTGTTAGCAGTGGGAGGCAGGGCTTGTTAGTGCTTGGGAAAACAACACAGTGTCTTCCTGATGAACTTGAAGAGGACGTAGAGTTTAACAGCCATGTATCTCCTTTAGAGAGTGACCAGAAAAAAATGTTCCCCCACCACTTTTGCAGAACCACACATCAACAAAAGAAAGCAACTGATATATAGTTTTTGTCTGATAGTATTACTATGGGCACTAACCAAAGAAAAAACATCCCAAAGATAGCTGAAAATAGTAAGCCAAAAATGCAGTGGAAGTGTGTTCACTTAGACCAGGTAAAACCTCATACAGTCCATACTTAAAACAAAACTGTGTACTAAAAAAAAAAAAAAAAGTAAAATACTTAAGTGCACAGAGGTAAAAAAGAATCTTGCTCTGTTTAGCTAAAAACACTGTGAACAAATTCTGTTATCAAATGGGCCTACTGACATGTATATGGCTATCTTATACCTTATGTCTTATACACTGTCATATACCTATCTTATCTATTACAAAATTATCTTCAAGCATGCAAAAATGAGGCACTTCGGAGAAATAAAACAAGGCCCTGATGTGCTGTATGGTTATGAAGTGTCAATTCTGCAAAAGTACGAATATGACCTATCCTGAAGCCTGTGAATTCTCATCACAGAAACCAAGGCTTTGGGTTAGTGCAGGAAAGAAGGGTCTGAGAGGGGCTGACTTGTCTCATGAAAGTCCTACCTCATCTTGCAGGTCAGACGTGACAGCCGGCAGCCTAACTCAGACAACTCCCCAAAGCAAGATTAGAGTAAGTCAAGGCCCAAATAACCTATTTTGTACTATACACATTGAAGGACCTTCTTCTGGCACACAGAGGGCTGGCATTTCTCTGGAGCACCTGACTGTCCAGGGATGATGCCTCTGGTTCTCCTCTGCAGGGACCTCAGCTGCATGCTCAGCCCTAGGAGCTCATACCCATAGACATCCCACTGCCCAGTCCTGCTGGTGCCCCTTGCCAACCCTAGGCTTGGAAAGACCCAGTCCCTGCTGTCAGGTCCACCCATCAAACACAAGTGTAGCCTGAGCCCACAGGTTATTAAATACACCAAAAGCACATCTGGTATCTCCCATAAATATTTGTTGTGTCAAGGGCTGTAATTTAAGCAACAAAGATGTAATGTGGCAGCTGATTTGGGTGGATGTGTCAACAGGCTTTCAAGTGGCTTAACCAGCATAAAATGTACTGTACTGATAATATTGTGCTGTACTGTGTCAATAATATCTATTCTACTTTTTTTTATTAGTTCAATTTCTAAACAGTCAATCAAGCAAAGATAGGCGAAGCCTGAAGCATCACTTTCCTATTTTAACACTATATTAGGTCAAAAATTCCAAGATGTTCACTGAGCTTTTGGACTAAAAAATGTATGAGCTTCAGATTCACATGATCTAGCATCCAATGCTAGCTCTCTTTTCTACTTAGCCAAGCAGCTTTGAAGGCTGAAACCGAGACATTAAAAAAGATATGGAATTTAGACTCCATGAATCTGAAGTTCTGTAAAGATTACAGAAACGGGAAGCGAAAATGTTGGTAGGTCAAGTTATGTTTATCAAGGGAGTTAAGCTGTCCAACCACATTGGTCATTCATACTATAGGATTATCATAGTTTCAGGATTTTTTTATTTAATACCAGCATTAGTTTCCTGTAAGAGGCATCATTGTTTAAATACATGACTGGCTGTACATATTTTGTCTTCTAGTTTTTCACAATTGTGGGAAAAAGTAAGTTTTTTCCATAAGAAGTCACTATAGTATTGGTTACAACATGTACAATAACCCTGTCCCAGTCTCAACTGCCTTCATTCTTTTCCTCTTTTATCAGGCATGGCCTTACAAAGGTCTTGGGGTCCTCTGTCTCTGATGGAAACTTAGACAAATTCCTTTCTACCTATTCCACTGACCTCTTTTGGCTGGGGAAGCATGAATTTGCTTTTGTAAGGGTGTTCTCCTGGAAGAGTTCCGCACAGACTCTTCAATTCTCATTTCCCCATCACAAACATTTTGTCACAATACTTTTTACCATGCTTGTTCTCTTCTTGGTTTGTTCTAGTATTTCACTAGCGGTGCAAATTGAGACATTAAACCCTGAAGACTGTTTAGCTGCACATCTAAGGCAAGCTCAAAGAAGAGCACTATAAACTTATCCCTCTGCATTTCTGCATTTCTGCATTTCACAACAACTTGCTTTAGGTGCAGCTGAGTGCTCATTGTCTCTTGAGCTTTGTAGGTGAAGGTGGTATATGTGCTCCTTCTCTTACTGGACTCTGTTCCTAATTTCTCTGATGAACCAAAGTTATCTTAGCACTAGATTTAACATGAATACAGAACTGCTTCTGTTCTTTGCGTGGGATGCAAGATTTTTTCTCTTGATATCACATCCACTATGCAGATTTGTCTTCCATTTACATGTGGAGGAAGAAAAAAGTGCATAAAAACAGTTCACTCTTCCAAGTGCAAAAACCTGTTCCCTTGTCCAGCTTAGGTCATAGGGAAAAAATGTTTGGTGGTTTTAGTCACCTTTCCAGAGCAAGCAAGCATGCACTTGTATAGAAGTAGTACTTGATATGCATTGCTATTAGTCACGGTACAAAAGCAGCTCTGCAGACACTCACATCCAAGTCAGCTATCCAAGTGTTTCTTCTTGTAGACATCAGATTAAACTGAATGATTTAGATTACCTGCTCTGGAAATCTGCATTGTATTTTCATTGTCTGCTTTCCTCACACTCTTTTGCTGGTGCCTCTTTCTGCACTTGCCATCACAATAGTGTACTTGCAATAAGATGATGTGCAGCCTTTTCTTAGGATCCTGTCCATCCTTATTTGGTTATCAATTATCTAATATCAAGCAAGCAACCAACTGGAAGCCGTCTGGGGAAAAAAAGATATCGTCCAGACGAGACTTTCAGCTGCAAGTCATGAAGCTGTTAGATCCTAAGTGTCTATAAAACTTGCAATGTTCCACAGAGAGTTATCTGAAATACAGTCTGTGACTCTCCTGAGGGTAACCGCTAGGCTGGGGGTAAAACTGCTGCTTTTGCTTCAGAAGAATCAGCAACCAGCTTTGTGGGACAGTATGTATGTGAAGGCCAACAGCTGAATATCTTCTGCCGCCCTTTGGTGTAACCACCAGGCTCTGAGACACATCTTTGTATATTGTGGGAGTGACGCTGAAGGGCTCCGGAGCACTTCAAAGATTCTTGGGCCTTATGCACTTGGTTTAGCACCTCCCAGGGTGATGCCTCCAGGCCTTCCCCTTTTTCCATGTGACTAGGCTGGGACTTCGAGCTTGAAGTATCTCATTGGAGACCTTAAGAAAGCGTGTGAAGTCACAGAACTGAATGCATTCTGCAGCATATGTAGATGGCAATCAGCTGTAGGAATTACCAGCTCTTTGGGGCTTCCAAGAATGGATCCAATGACATACTGCCCCACCTCCCAATGTCATATAAATCATCAGTGTGTCTAGATCTACTTTGTCACTTAAATTTGGAAATATTAGAAGATACCAGCCTCTTTCTTTTACTGGGAAAAAAGACAAGAGGCACCTCAAGTTCAAGAAAGTTGTTTTAGAAATAATTTGGGGGGGTTGTATTGAATATAATGTTGAGTTTTGAGATATTTTGTCACTTCTCCATGTGTTATATAGAATCATAGAATCATAGAATGTCCTGAGTTGGAAGGCACCCACAAGGATCACTGAGTCCAACTCCTGTCCCTGCATGTGATAACCCCACAGTTCATACCATGTGTCTGAGGATGTTGTCCAGTCTCTTCCTGAACACTGTCAGGCTTGGGGCTGTGACGCCTCCCTGGGGAGCCTGTTCCAGTGTCCACCACCCTCTGAGTGAAGAACCTTTTCCT
>VWYH01011233.1:158542-184018 GCA_013399365.1 Pampusana beccarii
CTCCAAACCCTTCACCAACTTCATAGCCCTCCTCTGGACACTCTCTGGTAGCTTTATATCCTTTTTATCCTGTGGCACCCAGAACCACACACAGTGCTCCAGGTGCAGAGCAGAGCGGGACAATCACCTCCCTGCCCGGCTGGCAATGCTGTGCTGGATGCACCCAGGACACGGTTGCCCTCTTGACTTCCAGGGCACGCTGTTGGCTCATGTTCAACTTGCCGTTGACCAGAACCCCCAGATCCCTCTCTGCAGAGCTGCTTTACAGCATCTCATCCCCCAGTCTGCATGTACAGCCAGGGTTGTCATGTCCCAGGTGCAACACCTGGCACTTGCCCTTGTTGAATTTCATGCAGTTGATGATTGCCCAGTTCTCCAGTTTGTCCAGATCCCTCTGCAGGACCTCTCTGCCCTCAAGATTGTCAACAGCTCCTCCCAATTTTGTGTCATTGGCAAACTTACTAAGTAATCCCTCAAATCCTGAGTCCAAGTCATTTATGAAGACATTGAAGAGCACTGGCCCTAAGATGAATCCCTACAGAACCCCACTAGTGACTGGTCGCCAGCCTGACATAACCTCATTTACCAGAACCCTTTGAGTCCTTATGTTATTTTCACAAGACAGAAATTATCATCCTCACATTAACAGTGAAGCTTTAAAGTGGACGGTGTAAGACTCCATAGTCTGGATTTTGGATGCTTGAAGCTATATCAGTGATGGAATACATACACACATGTAAAAACTCCCAAGATCTGTTTACACAAAGCTACCACATCTTCCTGAGAAAGTACCAGCTACCTGACTGCTGGAAAATGACAGTGTCACAGGAAAAAGTATCACTATAGACTTCTGGGTTTGTCTACCTCTTCTCTAAGCATCTGCTGCTGGAAACTATCACAGATGGGACACTGTTATGGATGGACCTTTGGTCTAATCTGGTAAAACTGGTCTTAAATCCCTGTGACTCTCCCCTCCTTTACTCTGATGTCATGCTGAGGTACCACCACTGTACTGCTATTAATTCAGTGCATTTACAGTCTCATAAAGCTGAACTAGTGAGGTGCAGAATTAACCCTGACAATGGCAGAACAGTAGTTTTCTGAGCTGTATTTGAAGAGTGGTTGAGCACACTTTCACACGGTAAATTTACAGGCCGTACCTGTTCATTTGTATGCTACCCCTCTTGTAGGGCAATACAACCTCTTCTTTGTAACTGCAGGAGCCCTTTAAGGATTTCACTACAAAACAGCACTCATTTCTTGGTCAATGAGTTGCAGATTATTTATTACTTACTTAAGAATACATACCCTGAAGACAATTAAATGTTTCAAAACTAAAGAGCAAATTAAATTTAGACTGAAAACCATTATGTAGAGATACAAAAGACATTTTGTCAGTAAAGTTTTCATACAGTCGTCCATAAATTCTATGGGTCTGATCCATGTTCTCCACAGAGACTTCGCTCTGCACAAATAACCCTATTGGACTATTGGACTCTCAGCATTTTGGTAAGGAACGGTTTTGGGCAGATCTATATTAAGGCAGTATTTTGATCCAAAGACAGAGGCATGAAATCGTCTCCCTGCCTCCTGTCTCATGTGAAAACGCTACCTGGAGAAAAGTAACAGCATGGACTCTGAATAACTCAGCTTGGGGTGAGCATTTTCAGAGGAACGGCTCAGAGGTAAGGGCTGAGGTTCCTGTGAACAGCCAGCCTTGCACCAGGAAGGACCAGAGGACACCCATCTATAAAGGGTGATAGTCACTAGCCACTTTTTGGATAAATCCCTCTCTGCTTCTGAGAGAGTATTTACAGACAATATCTCCTGAGCATCCTGACAGTGACTGACACAGATACACATGGATTTTGTTTATTCTTGTCTGCCTTGGTTTTAAATCTTATACATGTCCTCTAGGCATGACTTTGATGATGATTCTTCTAGGGGAAAAAAAGCCGAATATGTAACAAAGGAGTCATACATACATAAAGTAGTAAAGCATAAATCAAAGTCAGCCCCAGATTTTCTTTTTGAATGCCAAATACTTTAAGAAGCAAGATTCTGTTTCAATGGCTGTCTTGCCTTAGTTCTTGTCTACTTCAATTTAAGGGGCTTTTATTTCTGCATCGTGACCTCCTCAGGAATTTAGTTACGTTGTGAAATTTTATAACTGTAAAGACAGAAAGCTAGGAGCTGTGAAACAGTTTCACAGCATCAACATTTCATCTTTTCCCCAGGAGTATATTAAAATGAGAGAGAGGCCATTTCTCTGTCTATCTGATGGGATGCTCTGGTCTCAGAGAGGTTTACTGTGTCACCTGCTACCATGACAAATCCAGTTCTCCTCCTTTTCCTAAGACGTGCTCACACGAAAGGACTGAAGCAATATTCTGGGTGGGAAGTCACTTGCAAACATTTTTTTAATGGCCATGCATATATTTTTCCCCTCTTGCTGATCTCTGTGATCTCTTCTTGTGAAGAAGCAGACAAAATCACTTTCACTGTGGAAGACTGATCCCTGAAGTGCTGCCAAGGGCACTGACATCTGTACAGATCTGATCAAGTGCTGTTTATGCCATTGAGGTCTGCCTGGACACATTAGTTGCTTTTTCAGGAAGCCAGGAGGTGTTTCCCATGCACATAATTCTCATGTTTGGTCAGTTCTTGCCTCTATCCTTTCCCATGACTTCTCTGAAAATGTAAAATGTCTCTGCATGGTTCCTGCAGTGCTATGGATTGCTTGTTGACTTATTTTTGAAAGAGGAATGGTGGATATCTTTAAAGTATTGAGTATTACAAAGAAGACATATAAAGGCAAAATTCAGCCCGAAAGGTCCACACTGTCACTTTCTTCTTCATTCAGTCTCAGCTATGAAATCCTAGCAAATATCACTGCTAGACTTGACTGTGTTCAAAACATGTTTGTATCAGATGCATCAAATCAGAAACAAAGCTATAGCCAAGGTATTATTTTCTGCTTTTAAATGTCCAGAATTTCCTGGAATGATTATTTCCGTATTTGAGGTTGGGTGTTCAGTAGCAAACATGAGACCTCTGACTGGGGAAACATCACACTGCAAGGGCTCAGCTGAAATAGCTCCCTGTTCACACATCTTTCTACAGCACTTTAAAATCTGCATTTCCTGCACATACTATAATTAAGCTCTTTAATTCTCCCTCCTGTTGCTATTAAAACACTCATTATCTACTACAGAACTCTCGTGTTGTGCTATTTTTTTATATTACTCTTGTTACTTTAGGAGGCAAATAGAGACGTTTTAGTGGATGTAGTTCTAACAAGGGAAATTCCAGCATTGCTTCACCATGACAATGGGGCAGAATCATCAGTGAAGCAATAACTTCACTGTGGATCATTGCAACTGCCAAAGGATTTGAGGCTGGCTTGCAGCCACAGACAACATCCATGGGGTTGCCTGCACCTCACCAAGCTGCACAGGCAGAAGCTAAACTTGAGTCCAATTCAAAAGATGTTGGAAGGATTAATAGTTATGGGTACTTCAAGCAAGGAACAAGAAGTGAAAAAGTAGGGAGGCAGGAGAAGCTTCTTTGGCTGTTGATGGTTTGTTGTCTAGGTAAAAATTGCCCTCAAAACATGGCTCCTCAAGAGCAAAAAGACATTGGCTTCTGTCTCAGGATCATGCTTTTACTCTCAGAGAAGACATCTTGGATTCTCAGTTCAAAGTTTAACCCCATCCTGCCTCGCCGAGTCGGTACCTAAAGTTTCACACCTGATGAAGCAAAAGGAAAGATGCAATGTCACTGCAGCTGGCCATAAGCCAGATGCTGGAGATATGTTGAGTACCTGAGCAGCATGTTCCAGCCAGAGGTACAAAAGGTTCAAAAATGTTTTTTGAAGTATCATTTGACTCAGCTTCTGAAAGGGAAAGGACTTCTCAGAGAGAATATGGCTTTCAGAAGAACTTCAGAAATACCGTGTTCCTGCTTATGGATATCTGCAAATTAAAGTGGGTCCATTCACTGTGCTAATCAGATTTAGGAAGTGCAAATTAAGCTAGGGATAGGAATATGCTCTGGAAAAAAAATACATCAGTGCAGTAATGGATAATCTGATTAAATATATTTCGTATAGAGATCTATAAAGCTCAGATACATACAATTACTAAATATTATAAAAGACCCTGGCACGAGCCAGACCTACAGTAATGGGGCAGTTATAATTCTGATCTCATCTAAGTATGTTAATGTATAATCTTAAATTTAAACTTTTAGATATAAACTGAACTTGCTTTGACTTTTCCCAGAGGACATGTGCGATGCAGTTTAAACTTTTTATTTATCTCCAAACAGGATCAAACGTGCAATGAATATTAACATGTTTAAAGTGCACAGCTAGGCAGAAACATACTTCATATTTGAGCAAAGAATTGTATAGTTGTCTGTGGCTTAAACAAAAAGGTGTCATTATACTAGAAGCAAGGTAACATGAGGAACATAGTTTCATCTAACTTTGAAATACTTTAACCTGAAGAAAGAGTCTGGTGGTAACAGGCCCACAAATCAAGATAAAAGTTCAAAGATGCATATGTAAGTTATCAAATCCTTAATTGCACAGCTGAATGTGCATGTAGACAGTATCTCTTTCAAATGATTTTGCAGTTGTATTCATTTTATACAAGTCAACTTAGATATAAGCTCGTGTAAACAGTGGTTTAATGCATATACACTGCTTAAAATGGCGTTTACTTAGGAAGTACCACAGAGTGCACAGAATTCATTTTGAGGAAGATATCAGTGATGCACAGCAAATGAATACCCCAGTTCATTACTAATTCTCTTTTCCTTTCCTTTGAACTTTGTCAGCCCTGAGATTTCTTCCCAATCATTAGGTACCTCTATCTTTACCATGCTTTGTTTCAAACCAAACAGAAAATCTTTAAATCATGCAGTCTCATAGCATCACCAGCCATTGTCTCCTGCGTTTCATCCTTTTCTTTCTGTGGTCTATTGACTATAGTTTGGGAAACGCTGCCTTGTTTCCAACTTAAGTATAGTCACCTATTGCTAAAAGCATATCAGTCTGCTTACCCTGAAACGTGGCAGGTCCAACCATGTTCTTAAAATAGGCTTTGAAAAATGGAAATGTCAGTGGTGGTTGGTGCAAAACAGAGCTGCTTGGAAATCAAAGAGAAAAGAATAGGGGAAAAAAATCAAAACATAAATAGGGAGACAAGAGGCAACTTGAGATAACATAAACATCTCCCAGAGATGGGATTCAATCCTCAAGAAAGACCTCAGGATCCGAACTCCAGCTGGCTAGGAACTGTAAATTACTAACACATTTGTCTCAGAAGCATATCCATGCACTTCTATGACAAATCTGTGCCCGTGGTCTTTTCCTGGCATTCAGTGCTTAGTAGTTTCTTCATAGCTGTCTAACACAAATATATATGAGCAACATCAATCATATCAAATTGTAAAGCAACATCTTCCTGTATAAGAGATTTTTTAAAAATTATTTTATTCACAAGATAATATGAAAGTACGTCTAATTAAATGTTCTCCACTTTTCCTCTCTCAGAATCCAAAGAGTTTTTTAATCGTGGGGGACATTCGTTTCTGCTGAAGACTGCATGACTTGAAACTTTGCCTAATACACATCAAATGCTAAAACAGACGTTTTTAATTACTAGCACGAAGTCTGTAGAGATATGTTTTGTAATGAGGAATGTGGTTAAACAGCAAAGTGGTCCCATTTGCCTTTGCAACAGACTGTTAACATTTCATTTTGACCTATTCTTATACTACAGTTCTGTTTTCTTTCTAAAAATTTGCAGAGTTTGTTGCTAAGTCAGGTAAATACAGATGGACAAATGTTGGCTTCTCAAAGCAATGCTGAAGCCAGCGGACCTCTGCCTACTCATATCCGCCCAGAATATTTCACAAACACATTTACATACCATTCAGATAACCGCAAATATCAACCAAGAAAAACAACCAAAAAATTGCTATATTAATGATCTATCTTAAACACAGTGGGAAAGAACAACGTACATTTAGGAAGACTTCCTCTGTTCCCTGGATAGTTACATATCAATAATTTGCATGTCATACCATGTTTTCCCTTGTAGCGGTGGTGTTTAACAATGATGGCATAAAAAAAGAACAAATTATTTTAAAAGTTTCTTAAAAGCCTGCTTAAGGTTGGATAGCGTTATAATCATGCTTAATCAAATTCACCCTACCAAGCTTCCATCTTATATAGAGTCCTTGTGTACCTTTATTTAAGCACTGATTTAGTCTTAAAGCAGAGGAAGAGAGGGAAGGCCAACCTACACCAGCCCCTGCTGCACACCATTGGAGAAACACATAAACACCTGAAAAGCAAACTTGTCACTAATCTCACTCCAAAATATGTGTGCATGTCAGATGTATTTCTCTGCAAAAGTGTCTTTCTTTCTCTGCCGATCATTAATTGTGATATGTAAATCTTTTAGACATCGGGATTTGACTTAGATGAGCTGCTGTCTATGGGAGTGTGGCACAGACAGCAGCCACTGCAAAGTGCTGTTGGTTCCACTGGAGCCCATTTGGAAGAGGTCACCAAGAAAGGTGATACTGAACATATTTAGCTCCTCTAAGTGGGACATAAATTGATGTGAGCTGGGTTTTACCTTAGATCTTCTAGGAAAATAAAAAAAAAAGGCAATATATGATAGAACTTCTTTGTTCTCGGAATTTAATGTCTCAGATTTAGACCACTAGCTAAGCCAACTACATAGGTTCAAGAAGAACTTTACCAAGCTGCTTTTCATTCTTTTTTTTTTTTTTTTCCCCTGTTGGAGCTATGTCTGAGAAAGAAAGACCAGATAGTGAAAATGAGAAGGATTATGTCTTTGACTGAAAAGTATTAAAGTAATGAAAATACGGAGGTTGGAGGAAAATACAGGAACTTCGAGTTTATTTTGCCTGCTTCTTACCTTACAGTGTGTTTCAAAGGGCTAATGGCTGAGGACAAAAAGATCTGAACATCATTGTAACATTCAGAGACTATTAAGTGATGGAAAAAAGAGCTGAAACTTTGGGTAGAAAAATTCAACATAACTCAGTTCTTCAAAGCAGCAGTCTCAAAAGGAACATCCTTTCTACATCTATAATCTGGCACCTACAAATACAAGATGGGACAAAGCACAAACTATTGTAAAAATCTTGTTGTTTCCAGTACAATGGGCATTTTTTCTTGGAGTTATAGACCCTGAAGGAGGTACCAAATTGAAAACAGAGCTATTGTCAGACAACAGTGTTTCCTGCTCTATGAGAGACATGGCTGCAGATGTCTGTGAGCAACAGTCTCAAAACCCAGGAAACCTGACAGCTTCACAAATCAGACTATTTTGTTAATGTGCTGCAGCTTTGAGCATTTCTGAGGTATGCTTCTGATGCTCTCAGTGAATTGGGCGAGCTCTCTATAGCTCCCAGCGCTCATGAAAAGTTGGCTAAATTTATTTTTTAAAGAAAAGAGTAAGAATGTGAACAACTCATATATGTACTTGACATACAAACCTGTATTTAATGCCTAACAAATCCATATCATGGTACATGTTTTTGCCTGCATTCGAGAATAAAGCACACACACAAGTATACATATACAAGAGGGGGGCATATGTATGTATATCCATATGTGTATTTGCAAACCCACCACTCTGTGAATATGCAAATAACTCCAGACAATACCCTACAATAAGCAGATTTTTCTCCTCAGGAGGGAAAATCGGCTACAGTTGCCTATATTCCATGCTACCATTGACTTTACAAGGGAAGCTCAGTGCTCAGCAGATGTATAACGCTCTATAATACAGGTGGAGAAAGACAGACTTGAGGCAGCACGGAAAGGTTTTCAAAGTCAGCATCAGTAGCAGCTGGTTACCTGCTGGGATCACACCACGGCAGTGGCTGAGGACAGTGGTGCTCTGGTTAGAGAGGTCAGAACATTGCACGGTTTCACTGTTCCCCCCACTGCCAGAGCTCCTGGCAAGCTGTCATTGGTGTGAGCACTGATAAGGGCTGCCTGGCTCCTCACCTGCCTTCTGGTCCCACCACCACCAGTTGGTCCTCTCTCAAACCAGAGTCAGAGCAGCTTTCCACAGCTCATCAGAAATTTGCTTGCAGGTATCCCCTAGAGCTGGACTCCAGGGCACACTGCAATGAAGTTTGGATTAGGAACTGAGCAGATTCTGACTGGTGACCTCAGACACGAAAACAGAGACCCAAATCTTGAGGACTAGCAGCCTGAGAGAAAGCCTTCACCCTGAGTGGTGCTCTCCATGGGGGCCCTTGGACCTCTCTCCAACACCCATTTCATGGCAGCTACACTTAAAGCAGCTTCTTGTCTCTCCTCTGGAGACAGGCTAGCTTCAGTTTCTGTAACCTAAAGCAAAAGTACTTGCCAGCTCTGGTGAAGATGCCAGCTCAAGCCAGTGTCGGGGCTCTGTTCTAATATAGCTGCTGGAGAATCTGTTAGTAAGAAGACCGTGGTCCTTGTAGCAGTTGACCAAGGCCCCCGTATCCTTGATATCTCATGGCACCACCTTCTATCTCCCCACCCTGGCTAACTGGCAGTTCGTGTGAGCGAGAGGGTTCCTATCAACTGCCTTGGTTTCCAGAAACCTGCTTCCATAGCACACGGCTGTGGCCGGGCATGTAGTGTGACCTCTTGGGACTCCTCACGTCCGTATCTGACGTGATTTGGGCCCACAGAGTTTGTAAGGTCTGTGATCTGTCTGTACTATCTTTCCACATACAGAGGGACTAGGACAACAGCACAAAACCCTGACCATGCTCTCATGGCAGTGCACATAGTGTATCCAGGAGCTGGAAGGTGTTCACATATGGTTAGACACCTTGGAAATATAAAGAAGCAATTCATGGAAAATATAAAGACAGAATTTCTGACTGGGAAGGAAAATGTTCAAACCAATGTCAGAAGCCTGGGGATATACGTGTCTCAGTTCATCCTTCCTGATGTGCTGGCAGCTACTCCACAGGCATTCTTTGCATCAAAACCAAGTTTGATAAAGAGAAAACAATTGCTCTGTAATATTTGATGTTCTTGTTTATTATTTTCCATTAGGAACGATGCCCTGTGCCTCGCCTAGGGTCGGTGTAAGAACCGCAGACCTGTGACCTCTGGGCCAGCAGTGACAGGGAGTTTGGGCACAGTAAGCAGAAGGGGTAACTGCACCGTGCTGAGCTGGTGGCCACCAGCACCAGCAGAAAGACACAGCAGATCTGACTGGTGCATTTTTAGAAAAATACAGAACCAAGTGGAAAGGAAAAGCACTGGTTCACCTGAGGGTTTGGAAAAGAGTCTATAATACGGGTAGTTCTGCTAATTGCAGGTTGGGAACCCCATTAAGTTGTCATCTAATCTCAATTGTATAGATCTTGTCTCTGGCTTTCTACATCCTATGCACTATAATATGAACTTTCTGTGTCACGTAATGCATTCTTTACAAAATGAAATAACATTTTAACTGTTCTGCTCTTAGTTAGCAGTTTTCATTTTAACACTCTGGCTACCATAACAAACAACTACAAAATGTTCTCACTCCCACTTCACACATAGCATGCCTTTGCCTGCCAAGGCAACGGCAGCTCAAGGGTGAATTTTTTTTTACATTCTAAACATATGCATGCACTAAAATATATCCTAGGGCTACGATTCATTTGGGGAGTTCACTGGGATAGAAAGGCTCTTGAATTCTAGCAGTTAAGCCCTGTTCAGGGCTTGCATATTTAACTGGTGAATCTTCGTATTAAAATGTGTTTTAAGTTGCTTCTGAATAAATCAGGGCATCCCTACAAGAAATACACAAACCAGATGTTTTATTTTTGAAATAACTTGTCTGGTCTTGCAACTTTTATCTGGGCAAAACTTCTTGACATGCATGAGAGGGTGAATTTCCTAATCCAGTTTGTACCGTCAGGGTCATTCTGACAAGGGAATAAATGTATTTATTGAGGGCCTGACCCTTATATCCTTTCTTCAATTACTTTTTCATAATAATCAATGGAATAAAACCCCTTTTTCTGACATCAACCATCAGCTGATGCTGTCGTTAATTAATTCTGTTTTCTAAAATAATCAGAGCCCATGGGTGATGAAGTTTAGCTTTTTGGGACCCCCATCTGTTGCCACAGTGAAAGACATGCTCTCTCACCAGCCCTTCTGGGTCCCACACCTGAATTTCACCTGAGCTGCAGCTGTCTGCCTCCTGGCCTGCTGAGATGTACACAGAAGGGGAAAGGCTGCTGAGGGCGCCTATCAGGTCAGCCTCCCCTCTTCTGCCAAAACTCTTCCCACTTGCCAAAGACAGAATGTCACACTGTTCTCAAGCAATTGTGGATGTGAAAAATGTGAAAGCCAAGACTTCTCTTCAGCTCCAGCAGCAGCTTTTGCAACTGGCATAGCTTTAGTAGATTCAAAGCAAACTTGAAGTTTGTGTCTTACAGTGCCAGAAAGTGTCTGGGAATTTGCTTTGAGCTCTGGTATAGTTTTAAAGAAAATCACTGTACCTGGCAAGGGCTACCTTTGCCTAATGGGCTGTCAGTGAGCTTTAGCATCTCGAAATCATTCCTCTTTTCTCACCCTCGGAAAACATCCAGGCCAACTCTGGCCCACCTCGCCCTGAGCATGGGATGAAAATGATCCAGTTCCCAGCAACTCTCTATCCTGCTGTTTCTGCAAATCCTGTCCATGTCACACTGGCGTTGGGGGTTTCAGTGAGAAGAGGAGGGGAGGAACAAAAACTGTGAGCTACAGACTGCTGCAGGAGCTAACCTCAGTGCACAGCAGAGAGGAGCATGTACACCTACTGGTTCCATTCACCCAGGAAACTGTACTGCCTGAATAATTGATAGGATGTTATGACACACATGCAGGGTCTGTGGTTCCAGGAGATGAGAAGAAAGAAGAAATAATTGCTTTAATTATCTGACAGTAGAGGACATCTAACTCCTCTCATCTGCATTAAATTGATGTTCTTGGCTCCAGTCGTTCCCGATTTGAAAGATGAAGCAATGAAAGCTGTGGAGCTCCCTTTGGGTTGGGACATCCTCTGTTGCAGTTTGTCCCAAGGACTCTTGGCTCACTGGCCAACCACTGGGAGACACGTACTCCACAAGATTGCTCTCCTTCATGGGCTGCTGAATTAGCACCCCAGTCACCGAGACTTGGTCTGAGAAACGTACCTGTGGTTCTGGGAGCTCACAAACGCTCCCAGACCACAGCGGTCAGGATCCAGAGAAACGAGATTGTTGACCAGGCAGTGGGCCATTATCTCTGACTCAGGTCAGAGGGAGACAAAAACTAGTAACAGCATGAACTCACAACATCCACAACAGACACCACAACTGCAAAGACAGGGAAGAAAAATCACATGACATTGATGACCCAAGAGCAAACCCAGAGGGTCCCTTTCCCTCCCAGTACTCAGCCAAGGTGCTCTGGGTGCCCAGTCACACCAGGAATCTTAATAAAAACCTTCCAGAATATAAGCAAGCGTTGAATATAACAGCAAAAGCTCCCAGTGTCTCCATACGCAGCCTTTATAACCTGACATGGGCCCAAAGCATACTTCTGCATGGAAGTGTTATTAAAATGTAATACTTCAGCCAAAGTATAGCTCTCAGGGAGTTTATAAAACCCTCTCTGGTGTCTGAAACACTTATCTGCAACTTCTTTAATTTGCATGTTTTTAATTAAAGGCATTTTTCTACAGTTTTTTAAGGCAGAACCAAATGTTGATTTTTGGACTTAAAGACCACCATCTAGAAGATATTTTCTGTGAGTATGGAAAGAAAAATTTGTCCGAGGACAAAAGGTGCATGAATATCATCAGCTTTCTTTCAACCTGATGAGCATTTTGTAGTGGATTTTTGGAATGGCTTTGGCAGTGCCAAAATGTTTCAAACAGTTAAGCAGAAACTCTGCTCTCAGTTTTCCCCCCATTATTTTGAATTGTTCAGCACTAGTTTGGTTCGAGCTCTGGCTTGTAACATGGCGTTCTTTAGAAATATATCTTTTTAAAGAAGATATTTAAAATGCTCATAAGTGGATTCTTTTTCCTTGATATCTATCCACCACTGAATGACTTGCAAAATCAAGACACAGGCTGTTCACAAACTGTTGTCAATCCATAGATGGTGAGTAACTGGAAAAAAAGTCTCTTCGTAATTTTCAATTATGGTAGTTTTAGATACAACTTTTAGCTAAAATCACTAGAGTTTTTTCCAGACAAGAAATGAATTTTCAGAGTCAGTGGCCTTCGGTGTTTCACAAAAAGTGACATATCATCCAAATAATACAAATCTTCTAATTTATATATTAAAGGAAAATATGGATAAGAAGGAATACGGTTTCGCAAGGACATCTACAGGTAGAAAACTAATTTTGTGTTGTCTTTTCTAAAGAATTTTCTGTAAGTCAGATCTAGGCTATTCCAGGAAAGCAGAATCAAGCAAAGTGTGACAAGCACCTTAGCAGATCTAGCTGTGCCTTGAATGGCAGCTCGTTTTTTGGGAGTTGCCATTTTGAGAAGGAAAACATTCTGAGAAGGTAGGTAAGCCCAGGAGTAACTAATAAAAATGAGCCAACACCTGGAAGCAATGATATGCTTGGTGGAGATTATCCATCATGCTCTCTTTGCTGCCCAGTGAGTACACTCCCACATACCATTTCAGTAGCTGAATCCCACAATGGAAAGGTTGCAAATTACATTAAGTATTAAAAGATTCAGCTAGAAACATTAACATAATAGACTATTGTGTTATTTCCCGAAATCAAACAAAACCTATAAAGATTCTGAATAAGAATCAGGTTTTAGTGTTGCATTTTGACTCACCTCAGTCTTCTCCTAGTCATACCTGAAAACTCCTTTGTATGGCTGGAAATTCAAAGGAATACTGAAGATTTTGCTGTTGATCTTGGAGAGAGCAGCATGCCTTCTTCATGTAAAAGCCTGTGAGTCTGAGAAATACCTTTACATGTTAAAAAACAAATGGAGGAAGCAGTAATAGTAAGCAAGAATGAACCATGATACAATTTTGCTATGCACAGAGGAGGGTGAGATTTTCAGAAAGAATTTATACTTTAATTAGTCTGATTTAAAATAAATCAGTAAAAGAAAAAAAAATCACCTACCTCTTCCAGCAGAATGGAATGGCTTATCATATGTGTACCAGGCAGTGCAATATGTTCTCACCTTTATTAATCACAAGAGACTTTCTTTGGAAAATACCCATATATATGGATTTTCTTTGATTGGTATGAGCACAAGAAGCACGTACGAGCATAGAAGCATTTTTTCCACTCACCTTTTTTTAAAGACTCTTTGTTCTATTTGGGTGTCTCTACTATTCCTCTATAATTCTTGACGAAGCAAATATGCCGGTGGCTCTTTTGACTCCCAGATTATGTATTCATCTGCTTTATAGTCTACTGCAGTGGATTCACAAGCCACCCCTCTCTCCGTACCAGACGTGTTAGCTGTCACAGCAAGACCTTGGCTTCGAACAGTTTATAATCTGCACTAAGAAAACAGGCTGGTGAAAAACAAAAAGACAAAAGGGAGAAGGGCTCCAGTCTCATTGATGTGGTGTGTGGGAGAGCTGGGATCACCTCACCTCGCCCCCTTCCCAATGCCTGCTTACCAGTCAGAGGGCCTTGATGCTTGAGGATTTGCAGGACTTCACCAGCCCTGAAGCATGAGGAATACTCCCTGAAGATCTATAGAGTGAGGGGTCTTCTTCCATTGAAATCACTGAGCTCCCACTGCCTTCAAGGGGAATGGGTCCTCAATACAAAGAATACTAGATTTAGTCAGAAACCATGGCTTTCAACATCTCTTCGTTCACAGATCTCCAAGGGACACACAAGCTTCCTTATAAATTTGCACCAGTGCTATGTGCAGGCATTGCAGAACTGGTTTGCGTCCTCTCCTTTTGTGGATGCCTGGGAAACATAGAGCCCCTGGAGAACCTGCACTCTTCTCGTGGTACAATGTCAATTGGCATAGCTGTACTAGATACCTTAAGATCAAACATCTTATCCAGCAACACAGTATCAGCAAGTCCCTGCACCAGACATGTCTGATAACAACAGGCTGGTTTTGTCAAATGGTTTCTGTTGTTAGAAATGTGGTGGTGCACCTATCTCAGTGCAGGCTGCTGGCGAGGCTCACACCTTCTCCATGGGCCTTCCTTCTGCTGGCAGAGCATCTGCAGCACAGATAAGCACCATGAAAGAAGTCAGGTCTGATCGCCAGGAAAAGCAACACACAGTGCTAGATATTAACCACAGAGCAATAAAGTTATCCCCATCTGTTACTCCGTTGCGTCAGATCACCAGAGCATGCAGCAACTTAAAAACAAGGTAAGAGCTAATTACAGGCAGTGATGGGATACTGTGGCAGAGAGGAGATGGTTACCCGCCCAGAACCTGGGACCTGGTAGCAATGTGATGTGTTGTTCATTTGCTTTCTGGAATTGGGAAAAGATGGGAGAAGGGACTGTTTCCCAGCTTAGAAATGTCACCTGCTAGGTAGGGGCAGCACAAGTGAGGTAAGGGAAGAAAGGGGGTTCTTCCTCTTTTAGGAACTGTATTGATCTTGGTGTTATTTGTGGTCCATTTTTGTCTGTGGCTGTCAAGACAAAATGCCCTGTGAGCAGTCTCTGCAGTCTGGATGTTCTTGACATTTCAGCTGGAGACATATTTTGCTGCTTCATGTTACAAATATTCCTGATGTGTATGGGGACAACAAGCCACAAAACTGCTAAGAGATTTGTTCAAAATACCAATTACAAGAAGAGACAACCAAACCAAAGTTCATAGTTCATTTCCAAAACTACAGTCTAATTGAAATCCTTCTGCAGACATTCATGATATTTATTAGCTGCTCTTTTCCAACCTATTTCAAAGGGTAATTATGTGGATAATCTGCCACACACCCCATTTTTTTGCAGAAATGATGTACATTGCAAGCCCTAAGCATTCCCAAAGACCAACTCAGAAAGCAAAATTTGCAATCAGAGCGCTGCCCTCAGCTTGACTGGACCGACAGAAACAAGCCAGGGTTGAAAAGGCCAGAAATGTCTCCAGATGCTCCGAGAGGGAATGTGGGGAGTGTCGGCAGCGCGGCGTTCCCCTGCAGCCCCCGGAGCCCACGGCCGGCGAGTCGTGCCAGCTCAGTGGGAGGGAACAAAAGGAAAGTGGGATCCAGGGAGCAGACGATTTCCACAACATGTTCCCTGCCTAAACTGCTGGTGAGAATTGTGCCAGAAATTAAAAATAATAAATCTTTGATTTCTGTTGTTTTGGAGTGGATTCCAGCAATGGAGCCAGTGGAAGGAAAATAACTAATGAACACGGAGTTTCAATAGTGGTTTACTCCTTGTTGTGAAGGGCTTGAAATTATTTGTTGTGAAAGCCCTGCGGGTCCCCAGTCCTGAGAGATGTGGACCAGATGTTAGGGGGCCTTCCCAAGAAAACCAGTCCTTGCTGCAAACAGCTGGTGGGGATGGCAGGAGCAAGGAGCAGCTGGACCCTGCCTGCCATGGCTGGCGTGGCAGGAGGATCTCCTTCAGTGAACATTCTTCCATTTTGAAATACTTCACTAACCCAAATGAGTTGTACAGAGAAATGAAGTTTCTGCAGCTTCTGTACGTTATTCTAAATGTCAGAAGTGTGATCCAAACGTTGCGTTGCTAATTGCCTGTGACCCCTAAGGGAAATGAGTTTCCTCATTTAAATGTGCTTTCTCTGGGGCTAACAACATGGCCTTTCAAGTCACAGGAAAATATGTACCCTGCACAAGAGTCTGAGCCCCCAAATGACGTTCAGGTATCTTCTCATCACAGCGCCCAGAAGGGAGTTGAGTACCCAGGATTGGATGTGGATGGCTTCAGGCCATGTCTGGTAGGATTTCACATTCGCAGTGTTTATTTCAACTGGGAAGAAAAAACAGCCTCCATGTTATATCAAATTGAAGTCTCAAGTGCGTTTATTTGCCTGAGCTATTAACCCCTAGTAATGAAGGTTTGAAATTGAGATATTAACTGCTGGAGGGGCAAATGGAGTTGCTTTAATAAGGCTAATTAGCCAGCACCTGCAGTGTGGCTGGATGTGGCTGTGAGATGCTGGCAGCCAGGCTCGGGGGCCGAATCCTGGGCTCCTTGCAGCTTATCAGTGTCACACAGCAACTCCTGCAGCAGGGCTCACCCCAGAAGCACAGCCAGGTCCTCGAAAAGGCCTTTATCCAAAGGCAAAGCCGTCGTCATCAGAAGAGACACAAGCACAGCCGTGTGTCCTTGGCCCTGCTGAGGCTTTAGTCTTCTGGCTTTCACCAGAGGCTGCTGAAGGCCAGCTCGGCAGCAGCACCGCAGCGGCACGCTGCTCACAGCAGCCAGGCTTGTGATAGCTCGCCCGTGCACTGCAGGTGTTGTCTTAGCCAGACATTGTCAAACTGATTTACATATTAATTGTAGGACAATTTGTAGTCTTTTTTGCCCCCTCCTCCCCCCTCCCTTTTTTTTTTTCCTAGAGCTCACATATATTTCAACCCGTGAATTGCCATTTCTAAGAAATCAGGAGAGAAATAGAAAGGAAAAAAGAGGCTAAGGCTTTTCATTCCAATTTCTGAGTTGGCTGACACGTTAAGAAGATTGGGAGTTTCTCGAACAAAAGCATCTGCGTAAGACTTACACCCTTCCTCTGATCCTCTTGTGCTGTTTTGCTTTTTAACAACTGACAGGTTAATCCGAGCATAAACAATTGCATTATCATCCTCAAAATTATTTTCCATATGGTTGATATTTTTCTTTAAAGAGTCGCATAAAAGTGAATCCATTAGAAGTCTTTGAATAATTAAAACACTTTAATTGGCGTAGAGGTACCGAGCCACCTTCATAAAATAGACTCAAATGGCCTAATTACTAATACACCATATGGAGGAAAAGCAGAAGCAGAGGTGTGGTGCAGTCTGTTGATGGATCAATTAGCACACAAGGCAGAGGATTGTGTCATCATCGCTGTTACCATCAAAACAAATCTTGTTTTGAATGTGCCTGTAATATCACACAAACGATCTTGTTTTTTTCCACTTGTGTAGCACTTCCTTCAAAACTAAGATCTCAAAACGCTTTGAAAACATTGGTGAATTCAACTACCTCTGCCTCTGCTTTATTCCCCACAGGTTAGGGAAGTGTAAATGACAACCTGGTTTATCTGCCGTGCAGAATTAAACAATTTCTAGAGCAGCCAGCTTCTTCATACTCCTCAGAAAACTCTCAGCACCTCCACAAAGTAATGGAAAAACTGCTGAGAGTGAAGAAACTGTCTCTGTGGGTACAAACTCGTGAAGGGTTTTTGCCTTTACAGCATAGGAGGGGGACCCCCAGGTGTCTACTTATCTTCAGGAGTTTAGCAAGTCATTGGGAAATTGCAGTGCGGTGCAAATCTCTCCACTACTTTTATCAGTATAATACACACTGCATTCTGCTGGGAAAGGTTAGTAGTGTGAATTCTTCTGCACTCAAGTGTGATGTAATGAATTACAGTGAGCAGTTCACGCTGTTACAGCTACATTTTAGGTTTGGATTAAGCGCCTATAGAAATTCTGGGAAGGGTTCCTGGGAAAAAGCATGTTGCTTAATTTTAATTAACTGGTTGTAGTTTAAGCAAGAGTCAAAATGTCACATTTTGAGAATAATTTTTTTTAAATGGGCTTCATTTTAAATATTGAAAATTCACGACTACCAGTTTTTATGTGGTAAAGCAAAGGGCATGCAGCAGCACAGGCTACCTCTTTATTGGGGCTGCAGCTCTTCCCTTCAGCAGCTATGGCTCTAACTGGCTGCTTTGATAACTGTAGGTCTGTGGCATAATTCACTTAAACCTCTTCTATCACAACTGTAGATTTCTGGGCTTTCTAAGGCATCCTAATGTCCACGCATCAGAGAAGTCCACCCTACACCCTAACAGAGATGGAGTTGCCACCTTTCCTTCCACATCCATACTCCACCCGTGCAGGAGACTTGGCTCCTGGCACAGCCTCTATGAAGGTAAGCCATACCACATACCCAAACACATATCTTCAAGGGGCTGTTACTCTGTCCACTTTTGAAAAGGTCACTATCCCAAATTTCTCTTTTTGCTCTCCTAATAGAAATGCTGCATTTAATTTAATGGTCTGACATATGTTCTGCTCCTTGCTGAATCTGCTTTTCCTGGTTTTACTCATTTGCTGCTCCTATGTGATGTAGGAAGATGTGCTTTGTGCACTATTGCTGATTTGCTCCTCCAGGTTTCATTTGAAATGCATTTTAGCAGAGAAAGCTGCTGCTTTCCAAAACTTTCTTACTCAAGGCATACCTAAATCTTCACTTGCAACATCACTGTCAGAGAAGTTATCCACTCCTGAAGATTACACAGATATTGAAACCAACCCTATAAGGATGCATTAGGATGCATTAGCCCTGGAAGGACTTTAGACCACCATCATTTAGCTGTTCCTAGTGCCGCCTCCTCATGAAATCTTCTGAGCTTTTGAAGTCAAATCTCAGACAAAGCCCAAGTACTGAGTCCAAGATATTTGAATGTGACTAAGAAGTCTGGGCAACTCTATCTGTTGGGCTCCTCTAGTTGTTTGGAAGCAATACAGATTGGAAAGCCAGACACTTTATAATTGTCTCAAAATGAGTAAAAGTTGGGCAAAACTTTAAACACTCAAAATCACACATTTCTTTTGAAAACTTAGGTCTAGCATTTTATATTCTTCTGGAATGACTTAGGCAGGAGTTGGTATGTCTCAAGGAGATGTCAGAATAAACATGGAATCAGGTTTCACCCACTGTACAAGCAAGACATCCAGGAAGCTGCCTGACGCTGAGTCTGTGGACACGCACACACGCTTTTCCTGAAGGCACAGCTCCATGTGTTTGTGTCTCGAGGGAAGGCTGCTTCTCTGGGTGCTTTTAAAAGTGCAATAAATTATTGCAATGGAATATAATTGTTAACTCCCAGAAAATCACTTTCGTAAAGTTTAAGAGCAACCCAAATAAAACTGATGGCTCCCATGGTACCCGGGGAAAGTCCGAGGCTTTGGGGGTGCCCGTTAGCAACACTAATCTTCCTGTGGCAAACTGTTTACTGTTGGGCTGTCTCTCTTTATATGGTGGGCACAGTGCAGTAAAAGCTATCTCACTCCTGTTGGACTGGCTCCCTACCCAGCCGCCTCCTCCTCCCACCATCCATGTGCCCAGTCACATCCCCTCACAGGAACGCTGCATAACACTAAAACATTATGGGAACCATATGTCTAGAAAATGAAGTGGGCTTGCAAAATGAGATGTTCTCTAGTCAGAGTTTGGTTTTATTTCAAAATGCCTGAAGCACAGCAATACTTCTATGAATTGTACTGAGAAACTGCTGGCCAGGGTGGGAGTTAGACCTAAGGAAATATGTAACTCCTTGACCGCACATCCAGTCAAAGGGTGACAGCTGCACTTACCTGACCCTGTCCATGCAGACCTTACAGCCACATGACAAAGTGCACACCTATCACACCACATTTTACTCCCGTGCTGTGATAGTTGTCCCTCAAGTACTATTTCTCTTGTATTTTCTCATGGTGCACTGGGACAATAAAGCATTGCCATTTTAACACACTGACTCTTGCCTGCAGAACCTTTTCAAAAACTCAAACACCTTTATTTTCTGTGAAGAGAAAAACACTGCTCACCCTAAACATATACCCAGGAGACACTCAGGAAGCCTATCTATAGACTTCCAGCACTGTGGGCAATAGTTGCCCATTAGAGCCATTTGTGATCAGGGACCACTGGAGGTGTCAGAGCAGCAGGAGCCCCAGGCTCAATCCACCTTTGATATCTCAGTAGTATTTTTCAGGATACATGATTGGGTACCACTGTAGCCAGAGAAAGACTATCCTTCAGGAAGAGGAAAGCAAATTATCACTAAATAATTTCTTCTCTTTAGGAGAGCAGCTGTAAAACTGAAACTGCAGTTCAGGAGAGAAGTAAATCTACTCTTTGAAACTCCTACAACTGCATCAGAAATGCTGTAACCATAAGACAAAATGCATTATTTGGACATAGTACCACCAATTCAAATCCATCCAGAAATGCTAATGGATTATGTGCATCAAAACACCAGTTATTGTCAGTCCACAACACTCTAACTTAAGCTGTACTGAATGTCATCCATCCTCCCCAGCTGGTGCAAAGCCAAGATAAACTCCATGTAAGCTCCGTATGGTGTGTTCTGGCTAATTTGACAGAAATGTGATCATGTGTCCGTTCTTGAGCCAGATCAAATTTGTACTTCTGGGAGATCAGTCAGCACATAGGCTTCCAACTAATGGCTGTGGAACCGCAGCATGAGCACGAGCATCACACAGGTTCCTGTGATCGAGGCCACCAGGGCTTGGATGGCATCCAACAAGCTCCCCAAACTCCCAGGTTCTCAAACCAGCCACTTTTGGCTTCCTTACATTTTATTTTGCTGCTATGTTCAGACCCAACTCAATCAAACAGGAGATCAATACCATCCCATACTGCGCTGCTTTCCTCTAAGTATTCCTCTTTGCCATGGAGCATCTGCAGTGCTCTGTGCGATTTGAACTGCCACCCCCAGTCCCTGATCTTCTAAGTCATGCATTGTGTATAGGAGGGGATTGTTCATCAGTAACGGGTTAATTAAAGGGGAAGGATAAAGCCAGGAGTCTGATTTATTCAACATTTGAATGCCATCACCCTCCAAACATGCCTTTTTATGGTTTGCAGCAGTAGCTCCTGTGGTCTCTGCTGTGTAGATGCATTTAGCAAGATTACAGCTGCGATATTTAGGAGGTATTTTTCATATTTTGAGCTAGGATGGCATTTTAAATGAACAAAACTGTGTTCACATGAAACTATAGTTTTATGTCCAGTTTGGTTGCAGCTGACATCAACTATCAGACATTATTTCAGGAAAGCAGTAACGTTTAACTCTTTGTGCCTGCTCTTGAAACTTCTTGCAGATGCTGACTTCAAAAAGGTAGACAGACATAATTAATAACCTTATTGATCCCATTTAAATTTCTATACTTTATACTTTCTCATGGAAATATTTTAAGATAAATAGATTTTGCTCAAAGGCAGAAGCTTTGTAGAACATTTCCCTTTCTTTTTCTGAATTTTCCTTTTGACTTATACCTTCAGAGTGAAATACCATATGGCAGACACACACACACTTCTTAGCAGAGTAAAAAAGTCCCACAGAGATTACATATTTTTTCCTCTAAGGAATAGTTCTGCCTGTATTTCACCTAGGCAATTTTATACAGCTCTTTCCCTGTAAGACGACTGACAAATTTTACTTTAAGGAATGAATTCTACTGATACTTACATTGAAGTAAACCCGGAGCAATTTTCTTGAAAGCACTGAAGTTATTTAAGATTTATGCTGTGGTAACAAGGCTCTGAATGCGATCTATATATTGTTAGTCGGTGCTTGTATTAGAAGATTTGAAAAACACAGTTACCAAAATGTCACCCTGAATTTATTATCCATGTTTACACCACCAGCACTCACAACATCAGCAAAGAACAATATCATTAAAGGACAACTATGTTAGACATATTTTTTCTAAATCCGAAGTTACTGTGTAACTGAGATACTGTGGACAAATTCTGAGGTCTTCAGCCATTATTAGATCTTTTCTTTGCAAACATCACTACTGAGATAAATACAGGTTTTGATGGAGTAAGAATTAAAAAACATGTTTCTTTTGAGAGCATTTAATTTCTAAAATGATCATGAATACATAGCTCAGACAATCTTCTGTAATGTTACTTTATTTTTCAGAGAATAAACAAAATTACCATTTTGTTTTTCTGCAAGGAGGATGGTCTTGTAATTTCAGATGTAGGAGACATGTAAGACATGAATGCAAGCTAAATTTCAACTCTAATAGTCTCTGCATGTTGCCACTTCAATGACCTTTTAATCCCTGGGAGTTTAACCATTTCCTAATGTCTCCTAACAGCCATTTTCTTGTTGGGAAAGCCCTTTCTAACTGATAACATCTAAATAAGCTCATACCTTAATTAGAAAAATTCTCCCATAAATATTTATGTTGCTGTGATTAGGTCATTTACTGAATCCAGCTACCCATTATGAGTTAAAATAGAGTGCCTTGTTTTGAGAAGCCCGGGGCATGACATAGTTTATACTAGGGGACTTTAAGTTGTAATTCGCCTAATCAAGTGCCTGACCCCTTGCCTCCAAAGTAGCCAGTAGTCGTTGGAAGAAAATAACCTTCTGCTGAGCATAGCATCCTTCAGTCTGCATTTTTGTATGCTGGAAATAAACTGGACACATATCTAAGCAATTATTTAACTACAGAATAGCCTCATGCAGTCTTTTTTTTGCTTCAACGGCCAACATCTGAAAGAGAAAGGGGGCAATCTCTCTTTTTCTGAAAGAAATACAAAAAAGTTACAGAAGTATTAAAGGAAGACTTCTACCCGAGGCATATTGGGGCTACTTAAAGAGGTTTCCATGCTACATCGGTGCTGGAGGCACCACGGTTTTTTCGGGTTGTCACCAGGCAGCCTGCTGTGCGTGGAGTTAGGTACCCAGTGTGACGTCTCCCATTAAGAGGGTGATGAGAGATTTAGGCAGCCTGTTCTCAGAGGCTGCTTTCTGGAGCACTGAAATAGGCAGTGCATATAGTGCATGTTTCCTTCATTTAGCTGAATATGGAGCCAGAAGACATACCGCCCTGGAAAGAAGGCAGTCTGAATTGCCATCTTTTGGATGCCTAAAGACATTTTAGTGCTTGGACTGGGCTTCTGAATGTTGCCTTTGGGCAAATTGCGTATGTCTGTACAAGGAAATTTAACTGCGTCTGGGAGCTGTAGCACGACTGTCACACTGCTGAATCGCTAATTCTCCTCCCCATCACATTTTTGGCTGTCTCACGCTGTCACGCGATTCCCAGGCACAGTTTTGGCAACAAAATTTTCAAGGCTGGTTCCTGGGAGGAAGCTCGTGCGCGGTTGCCCCAGTTTGGTGGCTGAGGCATCTTGTAGCACAAACACGACTGCTCTCGGCCAGCTGGCCTACATGCATGAGATCACTGCTGGGCATGTTCGATCTACCAGCGTTGATGTAATTTCTGACATCTAATGTGCTAATTCCATGTGTAGGTAAAGATCCAAGATTGCTTCAAGGGTTCCAACTCCTTCAGCATCAAATGAGAGAACATGTTGCATTTTAAGAGATTTTCAAATAAATTTTCACTTTATTCATCCAAAATGTTGTTCCTTCCAGGAGGAGTTGCCTTCACTAATTCTCGGATATCTGAGCCTAACTTGGAGTAACATGTTTAAAATGACAGGACTCCTCATCTTTGCTGCTTTCCACCTTTTATGCTATCCCCATTTGTAAAGATACAAGTCTAGAATTGATTCATCCGTACTTCAAAGTCGAAATTGCTTTCCTACTTTTTCCTGCTGCAGATTTCCATCTTTCAGTTTCCATCTCCAGAATACTATTAATTTGCATTCAAAATAAGAAAAGTCTCTCTCCTCTACATGCTGCCTCTGCAGCTGCAGTTACTCAAATAAATTTCCATTATTTTTGGTCTATTTTTTTTATTTCAGTTAAGATCACATCTATTTTATTCATTGATATGGGCACTTTACAACAACAAATTTACTTTGAAATGATTAACAAGTAAGGAAGTCTGAAAATGTTCTCTTCATATATTATCTAGTGCTATTTATCTAATTCTTGGTTACTCCTCCTCTCTTTACACACACAAAAAAACAGAGCAAGTAATGGAATTTTCTGTGGCTTGACTGTTTATTTATTTATTATAAATAGAGCCCAACTTAAGTTATATATTCTTGAAAGAAAGAATGAACTTACATTTTAGTAATAAAATTTATTGTCATGCTTTGAATAACAATTTTTTGATGTAACCATGGTTAATGTTTTAATTAGTGTCAGCCCTAGACTTCCTAAATTTGTTTCATGATCACCATATCATGATACTGACCTTGAAATAAGATGATTAGAAAAATAAACATTTTAAGTCTTCTTATGTGTAGTCTGGTTTCTGAAACATTGAGGGTCACATTTTTTAGATTTTTCTTTCCAACCACACCAGGAGTTTTCTCTAAAAGCATGTAAAAACAAAGCTAAGACAGTCTGCTGATTGAAAGAAGTACCAGAAAGTGGTGCTTAATAAACAAGAGAAAAGATTCTGAGAGTCACATTTAAAATCACGGAGGTTGGCTTCTTTGCCTTTCTGAGTTGTGACCCTTACTGCGGGCTTGAAAATCATAATGCATCAATTGAATTTTTCTTTATTTTTAGAAGTACTGAGCATCAAAACTCTCCTTGACAACAGTTATCCAATGCATCTAAAAATAAATCTATTTCATGTAGATAAGCTCGGCACCATCCCCCTTGTATGAAGGCTTGTTAGGAAGGTGGAAGTGCTGGGAGTAATCTCTCTTTTAAGGCAGGACTACAAAGGAGGTGAATTCAAGCTATGTGAATTCTCTCTCTTTTCCACATTTTTTGTTTGCACTGTACTTGGTGTTGATTATTAGCACCTCAATCAGTTCCAAAACTTTTTTTCATGTCAAATAATGCTTTCTGTCCCTAATAAGATTTGTCAAATATATCCTGATGTCTCCAGAAAAATTCTGAGTTCTAGTCGCAGATAACTAAAATAATCTGTGCTTGAATTCACAAGTTGGAACATTTTGTTTTTGTTATTCTCTCCTGAACACTGTTTCTGTCTGCTTTGCTCAACTCATCTGTGGCACCATTGATGACTTCATAAGATTCTTGGAACTACAAGGTACAAAGTCAATTTTAAAGCCTTTTACCTCATCACATTTCAGTCTTTCTCAGCCAAAATTATTTTCTCTCGGCTTCTCTCAAGTTGCTTACCAACCCGGTTTTCACCTCATACTTCACAGCAGGACCATTTACATAACATAGCAAACCATCAGATTCCACTGCCTCAGCTTACTCTGAGAAATGACTTGTTGCCCATCAGTAGCAGATTCCTGTGACTCACCTTTCCAACCATCAATTAGCAATGAAAATGAGTAATCTGATGCTAACCAGGCAAAACCTGTTTATGTTCCTGTTCATGGAGACTTGCTTTTTGTAAGAGTATTGAATAAGACAGAACGTCTACCACATGGTTTGGTTGGTCAGTTGTTTCCGATACCAGCTGAGGCAATAAGGAAAAACCTCTACTAGCAATTTTCAGCAACAGGTCATTTTGCTGAAACAGCCAGAAACCATTTCTTCGTGTGAAAAAAAAAGAAAAAGAAAAAGAAAAAGAAAAAGAAAAAGAAAAAGAAAAAGAAAAAGAAAAAGAAAAAAAAAAAGAAAAAGAAAAAGAAAAAGAA
>VWYH01011233.1:184061-292048 GCA_013399365.1 Pampusana beccarii
AAAGAAAAGAAAAGAAAAGAAAAGAAAAGAAGAAAAGAAAAGAAAAGAAACTCAACATACTTGCACTAAGGTGAAGGTATAAAGGGGTCCTAGAGCAGAGACAGATGAACAGAGCATCTGTGAAAAGACTAGTTTCAGTAGGAAACCAGGAACATGAGCAGAGGTTCCAGCAGTCGATTTGGCAAAGGAGATACAAGCCTGGAGGCTTGCCTGAACCTCATATTAATCACAACCACCTCTGGGGCCAGTTGAAATCAACAGCAAAATCTTAGGGAAACTAGACCTTCAAAACCCATGCATTTCAGTATTTCCAGTCACATCAAAAGACTACTGTCAAGATTACCAGAATTCCATGTAATATTTAGCCCACAAAGCACATCAAAAGGAAGAAGCACAGAGAATCGCAAGAACGTTCTGCGTATTGCTTAAAAACTTTCAAGGCTGTTGTTTTTCAGATCAAGGATGCTTTGGTCCAGACTCACATCCTCTGATTCTGGGTATAATCATAATTATAATCATAATCATAATCATAATAATAGAATCATAGAATCATATTGGTTGGAAGAGACCTCAAGATCGTTGAGTCCAACCATTAACCTAACTCTAGCACTAAAGCGTGTCCCTAAGAACTTAATATATATGTCTTTCAAATGCTACCACGAATGGTGACTCCACCACTTCCCTGGGCAGCCTGTTCCACTGCTTCACAACCCTTTCTGTGAAGAAATTTTTGCTAATATCCAATCTAAACCTTCCCCTGGTGCAACTTGAGGCCATTTCCTCTCGTCCTACCACTTGCAACTTAGGAGAAGACACCAACACCCTCCATGCTACAAACTCTTTTCAGGGCTGAATGCATTTATCTGATGAGCAAAACCCCAGTGTCATCCTCTTTGATGAGCCTTGATGATGAGCCATGTTCTAGAAGTCTCAGCAAGGCCACAGGTAGGGCCCCGTAGCCACAGCTCACCTGCTGGGCAATAAGCCATGCCCGTAGGCTAATTCAGATCCTATGTAACCCAGTAGGAGACCAGTTTATGATGACTTGGTGTCTTCTGAATCAGGTGTTCATGCACCTGGAAATCAACCCCAAAGGACACAAATCTTATCTTTGAAGACCCAGTATCTTTGTACTCTGTGGTAAGGCTCCTTTAACTGGCCATGGCCTAAGCAAGTATTCCGTTCTCTATACCTCAGTAGAGGTCCCAAACTAACCAAGAGGCAGGTCCTTAGTTGTTTGATGTGTTAAGGGGACCAACTTAGTGATTTTCCCCTTAGCTATCCCTATATGTCATGTGCCGTCTTCTCTGTGAAGCAGAAAAAGGGAACGCCATCACTGATAACAGCACATTGTTGAAAACATCGAATCATCTCTGTGATATTTCACACTTCCATGCCTCTGAATCATCACTAAATTTAAGCTCTAACAGTCTCAAACTCCTCTGGTACCAAAGCACTGCAACAGATCACATCTGTTAATCACCAGGGACTCTGACATTTTCAGAGCAAATTATTCACCCTCTTCATACGTAACCCTGGTAAAAATATCTCAGCTGACCATTTGAGACTACATACACACAGGGGTGCTCCCAGAAGGTTTATATGAAACTTAGCAACAGGGACACATTTTCCCCATTTTTTGGATTTTTGTTTGGTTTGTTGGTTTGGTTTATTTTTTTTCGGTTTTGTTTGGTTTTTGGTTTTGGTTTTGGTTTTGGTTTTTTTTTTACTGATGGTAACTATGAGTTATCCCCCCAAAGGGACTAGTTCCTTTTCATTGCTACAACTGTAAAAAGAACATAGCAGGTGCTCTAGATTTGGGAGTGACAGCCATGAAGGCTAACAGCAGGAAACGAAAGGCAATATTCCTGCTGTGTATTTTTCGGTTGCCAAGGCTGATATGAAAGTGTCATTACTTGCAGAAAGAGTTGAGATTTGCTACTTGGAAGGTCCTTGCCCCATGATATTTTCATTTGCAACAGACACAGAAGAGGCCGGAGTATTTTCCTGACTATTTCTTTTAGTCATCTATGGATCAACGTCTGTAAACTCAGCTTACTTTTCATCAATAAGAAGGAGCATTTTTTCTTATTTCTATTATTCTGCAGGCCTCTGTGGTTCACCATGAATGCTTTACTGCTGACATTTCCGGCTGATCTGTCTCTGCTTTCCACAGTTCTAGCCTGGTAATAGTAATGGAAATAGTCCAGCAGGGAAACTGTGTAGACAACATTAATTCATTGTTCTTCTCTTTCTCTTTAGGGTTGTTTATACCCCTGGCATCCTGCAGGTAGGAACACTCAATGGTTACCTCAGTCACGGCCAGGATCTCTTCCACTGTCACCTGAGCAGTTGCTGGATAGCAGAGGAGCGGTCGTTCAGCCACACTTGGCGAGACACTGGACCAACATAGAATCATAGAATCATTTCCATTGGAAGAGACGCTCAGAATCATCGAATCCAACCGTAACCTAACTCTAGCACTAAACCATGTCCCTAAGAACCTTGTCTAAAAGGCTTTTAAAGACGAACAGGGATGGCAACTCCACCACTTCCCTGGCAGCCTGTTCCAACGGCTGATAACCCTTTCCGTGAAGAATTTTATCCTAATATCCAATCTAAACCTCCCCTGGTGCAACCTGAGGCCATTTCCTCTTGTCCTATCACTTATTACTTGGCAGAAGAGACCAGCATCCTCCATACTACAACCTCCTTTCAGATAGTTGCAGACAGCAATAAGGGGAACATGCTACATTTTGACTTCCACACCAGAACTTTCTCATCTGGCACATGTCCTACACAACATTTTCAACAGCAAAGGAGAGCAGATGGAGGAAGAACAGGAAATGAAGCCTTGGTGAAACTGCAACAGCCACCATCCTCTACATGGCTGTCTCACTTCAATGTGAGACTTGGAAGGAGCAAACCAGGAAGGACAACTGGCAGAACATTCTCCACAAAGTCTTTTCTTGTGTCATGATGTGCAGCAAAGTTGCTGCTTTCCATGAAAGTAACAAACCGCTGCTGTATCATCTCTTGGTTCCAGTCCTGCTTTCTGCAACTCGTTTGCACTGCAGACAGCCAAGGTCTACAGTCCTTGACAGCTCTGCCCAAAGACCAGTATTTCCTTCATCCGTCCACTGTAGCACAAGGTCTCCTTTCCTCTTGCAGCCTTTGGCATCCCAAGCTTAAGGAAGCTAATGTAGTGTTTCCCTCAGAAACACTGGTGGAAACTTAACCTGGTGAATGAAAAAAAGCTGCAAGAGGAAAAAAAAAAAAAAGGCAGGGGCAGGTAAAGCAAGCTGAGATTTCATCCTGGCACTGGGAACAAATGTGTACAGCTATTTAAAGAGATTTCAGCCACGGGAACAGGGGAGGTAGCCAACATTGCTGTCAGGTCTCTAGGCTCAGCAGGTCTGTGCTTGGCCATAAAGTGCTCCTTGTCTCCTGCCATCAGATCACCGTGGGGCTGGCTGCAGGGCACCTGGCTGGCACACGGAAAATGGACATAGAGATATCCGTGTAGCATATGATCTAAAGAGGCTGCAAATAGCCTCTGGCTGCTCAGAGCTGCCTATACCAACTCTCCAGTGCTCACCTCTCATGCGTCCCAGCCTGACCACAGAGCTGTCTGGCTTCAGGGACCCAGCGGAGCTCGGCTTCCCGCCACGTTTGGCTGCCTCACTCCTCCTGCTCCCGCACACTGGCAGTTTGCAGCACCCCTTCGAAACCTGCCAGCCTCCTTTCCCTCTTCCCTGTTTACACTGGATCACATTCACCATCCTCCTGGCTCTGATGTGCAGCCTTGTCACAGACAGCCTGGATTCACCCACAGGTGCTGCGACTCCAAGAACAGAGAAATGAAAACGAACTCTGTTCCCTTCACTTGCAAAGTGGCAGGAGCTTCTCTTCCTGAATTTTAAGGGAATTTCTCAGCCCCTCTCTCCTAGCATGACTCCATCTTCCTGCTCATGGTGTAAGGATCTCTCTGATTCAAGAGGAGAAAGGAAACTTCAGCTTTAATTGGCACCCAAGAGAAGGACACATAGTGGGGAAGGAGAAGGTTGTGTGCTTATGATGGTAGAAGCTGTGTCTGTAGGACCTGGGTTGTGTATGGAGGGCAAGGAGGGCACAGGAGAAAATCTGAAAGAAGGACTTTTGTTCAGAGGAAAATGCCAGCTGAGCCTGGGACCTGTGCTGCACAAGAGCAGTGTCTGATTGCTCTGGCTTTCTTGTACTGGATGCGATGATCCTGTTCCAGCTCAGCAAAGGTGTTTCTCCACCTAAGCAAAGGGAAGTTCGGCCAAGTGGGCTTGGATGCTGGAAAAGCCAGAGCCAGCGAGGCACTGCAGGCCAGGAATAAGAGCAAGGCAAAGCCCACACGTGGGACCTCCACCAGGTGTTATTCACCATTTAGTGGGGCCACCTCAAAGCTCTTGGCTCACCATCAGTTATTGTATTTCAGATGTAAGATTTGAGGCCAGAGTGATCTGGCATATCAAGAAAAGATCTAAGGCCTGTGACCCTTCAGGTGGAAGAGAAAGTGCATGGGCTAGAGGGGGAAACATCTGCAGCCCCTGAACCTGAGGCACTGGGAGGTGAAGAGAGTCCAAGAGGTCTGGTGGAAAAAAAACTGGGAAAGGGCCAAGGCAAGCACAGTGCAAGAACCATGCAGATAGCTGTGCAGGAAATGTGTTTACACGTCAGGGGTATTTTTAAATCCGTCACTCAGTGCTGTAAAACCAAACCTCCCACGATGCTTTTGTTGGGGAGGGGGCACAGTGACAACAGCAGAAAGCAGACATGGAAGCAGCAAAGTTCGCAGGCATCTTCACCCTGATTTTACAGACCTGGGAGCAGATGCGCTTCTGCTGGTATGCCTGTTATCTATGGAAAAGATGAACTCTGATCTCAGCAGTGCTTTCTGAAGAAGCTGAGAGATGCCATGTGCAGGAAAATCTGCTTCGGCCTCCCTTTTGGAGCAGACCACAGGTGGAGTTCTCCGGAGCCGTCCCGCTGCTTTCTTTCCCACCACGGCTCTCCACCACTCTCTGAGGGTATGTTTAGAAGATAGCGCTTTACTTTGCGGCACTGCTTACACTTGCTCGTTCAGTGTAAATAACTGCATTAACTTTATAGGCAGCCCCGGTTTGAACTGACTGAGATTCATGTAGCAAACTGGAACGGCGCCAGGCCCACCAGGGCAGAGTCCTGCTAGCGCGAGGTGGAGCCTGAACAGCTCTCAGGATGGGAGGTCTCTCCAAACGAATGTGATCCCTCCTTGTTCTTACAGATTAGTTTTAACACTGACACAATGGCTGCCAAAAACTGAATCTGCCAGAAATGTTAACAAAAGGCACTTTGATCTCGTTCACTTGTTCTTGTTAAGAATGTATTGTACTATTTTGCCTCCTTTGCGGTCAGAAGAAAAATGTTTTACCCTTGCCTATCACTCATGTTCAATAATCTATGTGCTGTGTTACACAGGGCTTCTGCTTTTCACTGCTACTTGCTTTCGGGTTGCTTACTTTAACAGTTGTTGCATGCTATACATTTGTTTAAATACCATAGGGAGTTTTTCTATTTTTTATATAAAAGACTGAGATATGTTCTCATCTATACAACTAAAGAATTTAATTTTTATTATATGTGTAAAAACTACTTACAATACAGTTTAAACTTTCATGCTAGTTCTTAAACCCTTGGCTTAGTACTTAATATGGTTCACGTATCTGTTCTTGGCACAACGTTTACATTTTTCTAACCACATATTTACAGTAAAAAGCAGCTAATATTCACTAATAAAATGATACATTGACAATTATCTAGCAACAGTATTTCTTACAATGCATCAGCCTCACAGTGTACTGTAAAAAAATATAGTATACAAGTCAAACAGTGTAATTCTCATCTTCAAACACGATGGAAGTTTATGGAAGTTGTAATCTCCACTAGTAAATAAAAAAAGAGGAAGCTGTTGACGAGGGATTTTGGTGCCAAATCAAAGTACTACATTTGTTTACATGTAAAATTGAAGAATAAGATGTAACATGTTCCACTTGCCGTGAGGTATCGAGTATACCCTGATAGTTTGGCATGACAACACACTCAGCAATTACACTGGAGAAGATACAGGTAAGCTTGCAAACTAGAATGAATATGCATCATTATCGCTGTTTCTTGATATTCTAAAAACAGTGCTGGTATTTTTTATCTTTGAGAAACAACCACATGGAAAATCTTTATTTTCGAAATGTGAAGAATGCTCTGTTTTCAAAACAAGCTGATTACTTCTGCTGTATATCACACTGCAGTTGCTCTACTCTCAATCTCACCTTTGAAGATTAAGTTTCCAACATGTGATCATGTAAAACAAAAATTTGTTCTGCTCTTCCTTCAAAGGCTAGAGGTCAGAAAAAATGCATGCACATTTAGAAAATTCTACTCCACATTTGGAAAACTGTCCAACGATTCTTTTTGCATGGAGAAATTTTGTTTTGACCCCTAGATTACTGAATACCTGAAGGGCACACACTTTGTTAACTCCATGATGTCATTTCTAGGTGCTCCAATTGCTGGTAGGTTTCCCTTCTTGTTTTCCTTCCTTAATTTGGTGGGATAATTTCACAAATAATCATATTTTTTCCTCTTTGGAGGTTTGCTTTCAAAAGGAGTGTGTGTTGATGGTAAGACTTGTTACCATGTTGAGTAAGTATCAGGATCAATACAGTACTGAGAATTACTAAGCTTGACCCTGACATGACAGCATATATATTCTTTCGGGCTCTGAACAAAATGCAATACAAAACTTGGCACAATTTGGGAAAGTTTCATAATTTCGATCTATAAAGCTGTAATGGCCATCTTTCCTGCTGGTGGCTGATGTAACCCACATCAGACATTACCAAGAGCATTAAGTGAGCTCCTTGGAGTTACTGACCTGCAAAGTTGCTGCTTCAGTAAAACCATGACATGATAGGTGTTACTAAACTGGTTTCTTTTCCTGCAGATTTCAGAGTCATCAAAACACCAGCTGGACAGAGTAAATCCCTTTGCCTGCGTGCAGTCTATGCAATGGCAGATACATCTTCAGGATTTCAAGCTTTTGGGACACTTCATTCTTATTATCTGGAGCACACATTCATGCCAAAAACTTATCTGTCAACCATTGGATAAATGCGTCGCTTTCCTGTAGCTAAAAATGCGCTGATTAGCACATTGCCATGAAAGATATCAAACTTTTTGCTGATGACAGTGATGTTGGACTTCGAAAGCACAGGAGCATCTGAAAACTAGCATTTTTATCATTCAATCAGTTCACTGCCCTACAGATAAAATGACAAGATTTGGGAAGAATATTATGTTACCTGGGATTATCTGGGATTACCTAGATCACACAGACTTGTGTATGGACCTCTACAGTCCTTGGTTTGGGCTTTCGGGTTGTGTGACCTGATTGTTCTCACTGCTTCTTTCCAAGCACCTTTTAGCAGCTCTCAGGCAGTGACTGTCAGTAGCAAAATCACTGTACCACCACACACTCAGGGTAAGAGGGTGTGTTCTGACTAGCAAGAGTAGAGATGGAGAGATAAGGACTGTGGGGAAGAAATAGAGAGAATGGAAGGGTGGAAGAGGGCACATTTTTCTTCTTAACAAAAATCCTTCAAAGCCAGACAGCTTTGCACAGTAATCTATATATTTCCAGTATGTGTCATATAGTCTCTCTGTTCATGTTGTCAAAGCCTCTCTGACAGCTGACAAAATTTAAGGCAAATGGTAGCTGCTGTGCACTGCTTGTTCAAAATGACAAAGTGTGAAAATATGATCAATGCAGGAATTCATAGGAAAAAAAATCACTTTGCTGTTCTTGAAGTCTGTTAAGTAAAATTGTGCAAAAAGGTGCAACTAAGCACCATTGTAACTAAAAACTACAAGTATCTACCTCACAGGTACCTTAGTACAAACTCAGTATGAGTCAAGCATTTCTGGCAAGGTTTTCTAGTAAAGCTGAGCTGCTTTTAGCATTCTTCTCTCCACTGGTGCTCTCTGATGGGTGCTCAGCTCTTTGATTGGGAGACACTCATGCTGGGTAGCATTCTTGTAAATTCACGTGCTGCTTACAGCTGGTTCCTGCTTCTAGTTTTCAACCTTGCTGGTGCCTTGCTAGCCAACAGCTAAGGTCACCTTTGTTACATGGCAAATATTTCAAATCAATGTAATTTTTAATCTTCGTATGACAGCGAATTCTACTACTCTCCTTCCTGTGCTGCCTTTTAGGAACAAAGTGGAGAATGCAGTCATATATTTCTGTAATATTATGTAGTTTTAAACTCCCAGCAGCCTGAAAAAACTATTATTTAAAATTTTCTTCAAGCATTTCCTGTTTACAGATGTACTGGGTCTGGCTGGGATAGGTTGACCCACAGCTACAGAGCATCAAGCAGAAGCATGGGAATTAGTTGTAACTCAGTAGTTGAAGGCTACTTTGAGTAGGTACTCTGAATTAAACTTCCGGGGAAGACTGACTGTGAGAAAAGGTGAAAACACTGTAAGATTAGTACTTATGCCACATATTGGGCAAATATCTATTGTGTTTATTTTATGAGCAACCTTTTTCCTACCTTATATAAGAAAGTTCTGGCAGGATGATTATTATTCTAAAACCAAGAGCAGAAGGTGCAGCTCCAAGGAATTCAGGTTAAAATGCCTATAACTGAAAATGTCCAACTCTCAAAATTTTAGACACTGGGTTTTAAATCCTTATCATTTTGCTTAGCTTAAATTGTTAGAAGAGAGTCTAAAATGATTTGCCACAGGCTAAATTTTATTTGAAAGTTTCAATTAAAGGGGTTCACCCACTTTTCAGAATTACATTAAGAACATGTTATTTTATACATGTTAAAAATAATGTTATATATCTAAGAAGTTCCAATGTCTTACTGATTTGGGTCTGCAATCTGAAATATGTCAGGGATGAGTGTATAAGATCCTGGCATTAAGAATTTGCCTATAGTCATTACTTGGGAAGTTTCCCTGAATTTTGTTAAAATATTGAGCTATGAAAATTCTCAGTTTGCCCCTGATAATAAATCACGTGTGAGATTTTGACACCTGCATTTCCCCAAGAACTCTCTCTGCTTAGAGTGCTCCATGATGGGGTAGAAAGGCACAAGGCTTTGTTCCCCTGCAATTACTTTTGCTGGCACTCTCGGACGTGTGATCGCGCAACAAAAAACATATGCAAAGAAACTCTGTATGATCCCGATACTTTTCCTGATGCCTTTGAGCTCCCTGAAGGAGAAGGAAGAAGCTGCCTCATATCAGAAAGGCTTGCAGGAAGTGCTGGAACGAAGAGGGAAGAGGCGGAAGGAACAAGGGAGAGGACAGAAACTGGAGAATGGGAGTCAGACTGTGGTAGAGGAGCAGCACCCCCGAACTTCAAACCAGGCTTAAGACCCTTGAGCTTCTGCAGACTTCAGAGCTGTGTACCTGGCTAATGGGATGTAACACATCTCCTTTGATGCCCGGCCCTTACAGAGCTGTACTGCTGCTGTCAGTTTCCTTTAATAGCTTAGGGATACGATACCATCAATTCCAGGTCTGAATGCCACCAACAGCCAAACAGGGTGTCAACAGCCTTCCACTCACAGAACTGCTGCATTTTGTACTCTGTGTGTTTGTTTCTAGTTTGCAATTACGCTAAAGGAAAAGTGATTTTAAATTCGTTGATGTTGAGGGTTCACCTACTTAAATACACACATAACCCACTGTGCTAAGCCAAGTGGAGTTTCTGTTTCTCGGTGTTAGTTTCTCATTGCGTCAGGAGAATGAAATCCAAAATTAGGAAATACTTAGGACTTCCAATTAACTTCTGAAAGCTTGATGAGTGCTAAAAATATCATGTGGAGCAGGAAATAGACCAACAGGCCTATGGTTCATTGATCTGTTTGTTTTCGTCCTTTGTGTGTTTCCTAAAGACCTACTGATTGCTGTATTTATTTGGAAATGCTACACATGAGAAGGAAAAAAAGATGGTACAGCAGAAAAGTATGATTTCCCATAGTTTAGTGGGAAAATAAGAATGATTATTATAAAGTCATAGGAAACTCACGTATTTATTTTACAGTGAAAAAACTATTTAAATAAAGCTGAAGCATAACACACTTAAAAATAGCTTATGCGTAGTTAACTATTTCACCTAGTTTGGTGTTAAGCCGTTCTTGATTGTAAAAATTTTAAGACAGATCTTTTTTCTTAGATGTTAATAAAATTTGAAGTCAGCTTTAACCTCATTTTAATAGGGTTAAAGAAATTTAGAATGATGTGAGAATTGTGTATCTTATTAAGAAGATTTCTTAAAAACCAGGGAATTGATTCCCAAACCACAGAAACTCATTTTATGCACATGTAATTCTTCTGAGTAATACAGAATCAAACCTGTTCAATGAAGCTGACAGAGAATCAGTAGTGGCAAAACACGTATTTAACTACCCATTCTCCATTCAGCCTGTAGCTTGATCTGCTGTGTTTCTGATCCCACATAAACTGACCAAGCAGGAATGCACAGCTGAGGCTATTGCTCCAAGACAGTTTTGTACCCATAAAATCTGAAATCATGGATTGCAATCTATTGTGCAATACCAAGAAGCACCTGAAGACTTTCATTTAATAAAAAATTGACTATTCCTCCTCTTGTCCCCCATCTGAATTGATTACTACCTATGGGCGCTGCTGGGTATTAGAGAATTGAGACTTTCTGACCAACAGCTTCAGGGCAACACAACCAAACCAAACCTAAAGACTGATAAAAATCATCACTGTAGATGCAGAAAAGGTAAGCGCAGAAGGTACAGCTTAGCTGTGAATGTCATGTCCTGGCCCCAACTCGATGATCAAAGACATTCCAAAACAAGCACTAAGTGTTTGCAAGCTGCCAAAGAATCCGGGTGCAGTATTAGGTAGAAGATGAAGAACAGATTATACATCAGTAGCGGCTACTCCCTAGTTTGATGAGGATGGATTTAAACAAATAGCTAGGAAGAAATACAACAAACAGGAGGTTGTAGGGTAGAGACGGGAGAGTGATGAAAGAAATGGTGAACTAAAGAGGGAGAGCAGAGACTAGGAGACTCGAAGGGAAGCATGATACAAGGGCAGCTTTGAAACTGAGAGTCTCCTGCTCTGAAGCTAAAAACATATTGCTAGAAAGTCACGTTAAAAGAATTAACAACTTTTGGCACCTCTTTCCTGCAGTGACTCCAGGAGAGGAGGGAACACAAACATCAAAATGCAGAGAGAGCTTTCATGTTTGTCACGAACAAGAGACACCTTGTTTTTGAAGAGCAAAACACAGTGCGTGTACTTCTCGTGCGGCAGAGTTGCAATTTACTTTGGCCATACCTCCCTCTGTCCCTGCCCATCGCAAGCAAGCTCTTGAAAAGAAAACAACAAGCTCTGCATGACTGGTTTGAAACAGCATCTGGTGTCTTGGAAACCATTTCTTCAGCCAGTTCTCTTGGCTGCTTTGGAGATGCAGTGATGTTCAGCTGCAATATGGTTAGGCTTGCTTCCCAGATTATATCTATGCTGGCCTGTAGAGCCTCTGCCTCCGAAGTACTGGAGGTAGATGAGAAACTGCTCAGAATGTGTACGTGGCTGGAACAGACTCACACCAGATGGCCATTCAAAATAGCAGTCAGGAGAAAAGTGTCGCACTGAGCAGTTTCAAGTCTTATCCTGGAGAAGTCATCCCAGCTGCCATTTTCCTCTGACTCATCTTCTAGAAGAACTGTGTTTATTTCAATCAGAGCCAATGTCGAGTCACAGATGCCACATGTAAGACCAGTTCACTGGGTCCCGTTTGTGGCTGGGATGAGGAGAGTATTTTAGGCAACTGAACTTTTTTGCTTAGTACATGCAAAGTCTCAGTTTCCTCTTATTTTCAGCTGCGTGATTGCTAGAACAGTGGCATACCTTTCAAAGGACTAACAAAAATCCAGACAAAAGTATATCAGATAGAGATTGCTAACAATGATAAAGAGAAACCCCTTGATTTTAAGAACCATTGGATTGGCCTTACATTAGACCAGAACTTTGTCTTTCAGTGCTGGATGTTAAAAGTTATTTTAAACACAAAATGGCTGAGATCTTTACAGAGTTAATTATGCAAAACAAAAAAGTTCCTCTGAGCACCTGCAGCAGTATGAAATGTTCTTTCAGGTTTTCTGCTCTTGAGAAAGCTTTTCCCCTGATATTTCGAGAACCGCCTTTTTCAATACTTAAGCCGTTATTTCTTTGTACTAAAACTGGATAATATAATACAATGTCTTGAGGGGTAAAAATAGAACTGGAGGAGGTTTTCTTCATTTCCTGCTAATTTCCCCAGCAAATTCTGAAAGGTTTACACCCATTTCATCAGACACTGGTACTGTCTACACTGAGCATACGGTCTATTTTGATCTTCTTTCAGTTCCCAAAATAAAAAGCTAAGGGTCTTTCATGAATATCTTTCCTCCTTAGCCAGAAAACATGTGAAAGAAGCTCTACCTTTGCTCTTCCTAAGCCCCAGTCTGTGCCACAGAGGAACAAGTTTCATTTCCCACCTGAGCCTAACTTACAAAATGCTTCATGTTTTCTTGCTCCAGATGTTGGACTCTGCATCTCTATCCATTCCTGCTGCTGTCCTGCATTTCTTCCTATCAGTTCCTACCATCTTACCAAGGCTGGAGATTTAGTTTATCTTTTTCTTGATGTAAGTTTTTAACCACTTTCATTAAAAACCACTTCTTTTTTTTTTCCTTTGCCAAGTAGTATCTTTATTCTACTCAAAATTAAGGGTTTGGGCCAACGCTATTCAGTCAGTGGACCAACTCCAACAATTTCCTTAGAATCCTTTAAACTGTGAGGAAGCTCAGAGTCATTTGCATTTCTTCAGAGATGCTAGGCTCCCAACGTTTGCCAAGCTGATTATTCACAATATAGAGTTTTCCAGGGTGCCATAATATAAATAAACAAACAGCAGAACAAGAAAGGTGGCTTCATAACCTCAGCAGTACATACAGGGACAAAACTCTTCGTTCCGTTTTTATTAATTTGATGTATTTTTCCATGGCACTGGACCAAGTTATGCAATAAGAGGAAGACCGTCAGCATTTTAATTTTTGGACTGATGCATTGCCTTGATTCTTTGTCATCACTGAGTAAACCTGCATGATTTTCATACAAGGAGAAAACATCCTGCTTGTAGGTGGTCAAACACCTGCTCTCCAAGCTAGAGAGGCAGCAGCTGTCGCCCTTAGCGTGCCTGATTTGAGGAAAGTAGGATGTTGTCTGCATATTTTCTCAATGCCAGTTATAAGGCAATATTTGTGGCCTGCTACCACATGAATTATTGACTTTGACAGGAGAAATAAAATTTCAATACAAAACTTTGACAGGAATACTCAAAAGGCGTTGTTTTGAAACACAGGCTGAAGAAGTCAACAGCTTTGGAAAACCGAATAAATTCTGTGCCCGGAGCTGCTTTGCTGCCCTCCAGAATAGAAACTTCAGAAGCCTGTGAGCAAATCCTGTGTCTTCCATCCTGACGCTGGTTCCACCGTACTTTAGGTATTCCATATTTCTGTTGAAAAGCTGACTGCATTGGGTCTGGTTGGGAGAGAGTGTGGTATGTCAGCCTGTTCAGATGTCAGGATGTTTGGATTATGTAAGGAGGCTCATCTGGAAGCAATGTATATGTTTCAGTTCTTTGTAGAAAATGCTTAATTCTAATTTTTCACGAAACCCCTTTCTCTTGGAACAACTCATCTGCTTAAAATTAAGCATGTACTTGTTTGTCTTGCAGACTTGAGGCAACGCAATATACAGTCCTCTGTATATTATTATATGCTTGCATAAATCAGTGGGCAGCCAACAGAGGACAGATTGGATGCAACAGTTTGACAGATGCATTCTTCTTTTATGGTCAAAAGATCATAGAAATGATCTCATACTTCATGCCTTTGAAAGTCCCTTCCTTTTTCTGTCATCTGTGGAAAATGCAATGGGTTATGATTATTTCCAAGATTCTTAGTGAATTATTTACAGTCCTCAGCATACAAAAACTGTGGACTTTGCTATCTTCTCTGGTATTTGGAATGAAGGTTACAAAGGTGACTAGAGTCTACAGCGGTTCCTCCTCTCCTTTCAGCCCTTTGAAAGATTTAAAGGTATGAAGGCTGTGTAAAGCCTGAAGAAGTCCCAGTCCTGTAGGAGAGCCAGAGACAAGAAAGACGTGTTCTACAACAACTGGCAGAAATGATCCTGTAAAGGAAGAGTTGCAGGACTGTAACTGCACATTTCCAGGTCCCTTTGAGACACGAAATGGAGTCTGCTGAACTAAAACACTCTTAGAAACACCTCTGGTTGGTCTTCTTGAGTTGTGGATGGGCCTTCACATTGAAAGCAGCTGAGCTAGTTTGTCCTGTTAGCATACAGAAAGAGTTCTTCTTATCGGTATGGAAAGTGTAAGCGCACCCCGCAGAAAATCACAGAAAAGATGTGATAGATGCAGTAATATAGAGTAGAACATTTGCATAGATGTGAATAATGCAATGGAGGAGAAGTGGAAAAATAAACATGGATGAACCCAGACTGGTAAAATCCCCATTTCCAACACTGATCTCCTCATTTGCCATGTACCAATACTTGGGGGTTGTACTCAGGAAAAGGAGAGACACATTGCTAGGTAAAGGCATAGGTTTTTCTGAGGGTTATTTACATAACCAGCAGGATTCAACAGACCATCCCATAGCACACTGAGAGCCATGAAATCCCCAGGGGGGAGCTCAGTGCAGCTCCCCCTGCCCAGCTCCCCTGCAGGGTCTGGACCTGGCACAAAGAGCTTTCCAGGAGGGCAGGGGCACTTGTGATCCCACCATGGGGTAGACCCAAGCCTGTCCCCAGGCAGGGTGACAGGATAGGGCAGAGGTGCTGCCTGCATGGGGTGCATGGGGGGCAAGGGCTGCCGGGCTCCTGGGTGCAGGACAAGCAGCCACAAACCTTGGCAGCGATAGCCACGTGAATGAACAAACGTGCTGGCAGGATTCATTAAAAAATGGATTGCATCAAAATGTTCGCATGTGTTAGGCCAGCCTCTCTGCGGATTTTAAAATCCCGTTAAGCCCTTCACTTATAATTCATTGCTATTTTCCACCTCGCATTCGCTAGTGGTAGAGACCATTCATGGGCATTTAAAGACCTTCCTGTAAATTTCATGTTAAACGTTTGATTATTTAATTACATGTTAAAGCCAAAGGAGTACGAAAGAGGCAGTACTTTTCAAACCCTTTAATTAATAGATGGGCATCAGAATTTTTTGCTAGACCCAGAGATAACTGAAAACATTTGAAGATTCATGAAAAAGGATACAATTTTTAATACCAGCCAGAACCAGAACTGACCGAATTTCACTGTTTTTTCCCAAGTAAAGTGACAGTCAAGCATGTGAATCGAAGAAATACTATGATCCTTTCTTCCCCACTGAGCCCCTTCCCCACACGGTGCAGACTCTGTGTGATACTGATATGTTAATGCCTTGTATGTGCCTCTGGTCATGAACAGGCAGGAGAACATCTGAACTAGGCTGACATCGGACCAGATCACAGTATTTGAGTTTTATGAGTGTGAGCAGAACAGACAATTCTCTCTACCCTTGCCTTAACAGTTTCCTTAAAGTCTGGGAAACTACAGAGAAAGTAAACAGCAAGGTAATTAAAACATGCATTGCTTATTTCATCATTATGGGTGGCTGAGAGTTTTTTCACAAAATCTATTTTCTTTAGGAAATGCCTGTGCTTTGTAAAGAAAAATGCCTGTTGCAAATAGTAATTTTTCACAAATAATCTCCAAAGCCTATTTAAAAAATTCTAAGAATGCCCAATTTCCACCTTTTTAGCATAAAAATTCATGTTTTGTACAAATAACCTTTCAGAACTACAAATTAATTCTAGTAAAAACTGTAAATGGAAGTCAGAATCTAAATGAAAAGTCTACAAATATTGACATACCATGTTTTCATTTACTCTAACATTTTATGTCTCATTTAATAGATTGCTGGAATGAACATGTGTAAGACTTTGATTTCTCATCCTGATTCAAGCTAAAAACTTTTGTTCAAATGTCAGCTGTCCCAAGGAGAAAAAATACCATTTCCTCATTGGCTCTATTCCTCGTGAACCTTAACTGAACAAGTGCATGATACACTGATTTCTGTCAGCAGATCACAGTGAGAATGTACTATGGTAGAAATGAACTCCATCTTCCATTCTGAATTATCTTAAGCAGCTCTGTTAATATAATAGGCTTGTGGGCATATATTATACAATGACACGAGGCCTAACCTTTCCCTTTCAAGCAGTTTCTCATTTCCTGACTTCAACAAACAGAGGAGAGTATCACGTGGTAAAAGAATGCTGTGAAAAGTATATTGAATCATCTGGCAGTATTTAAACCATGAGATGACATTTTATTTTGCTTATTCTACATAGAAATTCCTAACATCAGCTCTTGCTCAAATACATCAATCCAGGCTCTGCTGTTTCTTTTCAAACATTCTTTACACCATTCTTCTTGGTTTTGCTATATCTTTTTATCTCTTAGCTGAACTGCGGATTTCTGTAGATGTCTAAAGGGAAATAAACACTCAAAGTATGAGCTTTTAATATTTTCTTCTGAAAATATCTGAATTCAGAATTATCTAACAGGACTTTTTGACTTTTTTTTTTCCCCTAGACAACTTCAGAGTCATAGCTAATCAACGGTGTGTTAATAACGAGTGTTCCATGACTGTCTTAATACTTAGGAGATGCTCTAGGGGAATCTTCAATAGATAAGCGTTAAAGTAATATTATTATGTATGTTTAAATCTGATTTCTGACAAAGAGGCCAACGATGCTCTGCAGGCTTCATCTAAAAACAAGGTGCTCCTTAGCTCAGACTACTCATACACCTAAAACTGACCATTGTCTAAAGAGCTTTCTTGGAGAAGGTCCAGGGCTCTCAACACCTTGAAGGGCTGAGCCTCAAACACAGAGTTATTTCCCAAAAGAGGCAGCACTTAGTAAAGCTATAAAAGAAACAATTCAGGAAGGAAATATGTGACAGTGTGAAAAGGAAAGAAAATTACCGAAGTGCAATAATACATCAGTTGCATACCTCTAGAGACAGGTAAACAATGCATCACAACCAGCAAGTAGCAACTGATTGCCGGCATTTGAACCAAAGGCTTTGCTGTTACCAGGGAGGGTCTTCTGACCCCACATATGTTTTCATGGATTTGAAACCAGCAAGCACTATTAGACCTTCTAGTTTTACTTCCTTCACAGCTCAGGCCATAAAAATTCATGCTCTTCCTTCCATTTGGTAATGACGTGTGTGCTGGCAAGAGCAGTGCGCTCCCCAGGGGCACCTCCTGTCTGAAAACTTCAACAGGGGACAAAGCTGGTCTCTCGGCCTCTATAGTCTCGTTACAATCCATCCATTCCAGCAAAGGTTTACTGGTCCACATGCACTCCAACACCAACATTATAATTATGCACAATAGCTTGTGATTCATTGCTTGCTTCAAGAGTTCCCAAATGTATCTTGGTGACACGCCACTGCTGACGACGACAACAGCTCCCAACTGGACAGGAGACTCCAGCAATGTGCTGCTTCACCCTACTGCACATATCACAATTTGGGAAGACCCAGACTGGCTGAAAATTAGTTTGTGGCAGCTGCAGCACGTTCATCCATAACTTCTACCTATGGAAAGAGTCATTTAATGTCACAGAAAACTTCTATTTATCTCAAAAAGCTTGATTTCAAATTCTCCATAGTCACAAGAGAAATTACTTTCTATGTCAGATGACTCCTTGAAAGGCACCTTAGGGTGAGGCTTACTGAAGGAAAGGCGGAATATGAGACTAAAGCATTAGATACAGTATCAGATAGACCATAGCACCATGACCTTACTATGTTCTTCAGCGTAGTTCCCAGCAAATTTGGGAATTGCTCCAGTGCATACGAAAAACTACTTTTTTTTTTGAATGTAAGAATTATAATGGTTAATTTCCACCAAAACAGAAAGAAACAGCTCAGAGAAGAGGACATAACCATATTTATCCTGTAAGAGAGCTTCATTGCAATCATGTACATAAGCTTTCCGGAAGGAATTTTCTTTCTTTTTTTTTTTCTGTTAATAATAACTTCAAAACTTATAAAAGACAAGAAAAGACTCTCTGTTTCTTTCTAGGCTATATAAAATAGAAGCTTCAAAACACATTTGTCCATCAGCTTATGAATAGCCCCTATTTAAGGTGCATAACTGTGTCCAATTTTTGTTGTGAAAGGCTTCTGTTGCTTGTTTTTTAATAATACGGGAATTGATTAAAGCACGCCTGTAAATGTGCACTTTTCATCTTAGAGATGTAGAACTCCTTGCAACTGTAAAGATCGCTTGGTGAAACCACAGAGGGAACCAATATTCAAAATAACCTTCTCGGACTACAATATTGGTGCTTGTTCCATAAAAAAACCCTTGCACGGTGCAAGTACATATACATCACCCCCCAGACAGAGATTATGTTCCGCCCATGCCATGTTTTTGCAATAGTGCAAACTCAGAGTTTGTCCCACTCTTTAATAAACATTGATGAATTTAACGAAATTACACTAAATTGGAAATGGCAAATGGAAACAATGGCAACAGCAGAAGAAATCCAGGCCTCGGGGGAATTTTCCTGAAAGTTGAACATGAGGTTTCATTGTTGCCCATATCAGAATAAAGTCTAGAAAAGGGTCATTTAGCTCTCTGAGAGCAAGTACAGGCTTTCCAAAGAGCAAAATGAAGGCAATATGGGAGGAAAAAATAAATTAACTTGATTAATACAGGGCACAGTTAGACATTTTGCTCACAAACAAGAACTGATCAATCTAAAAGCCTGGTCTTCTCTAATGCTTGGCTTTTATTGAGTTACATGAGTGCTCTGCACTTTGCAGCAGTTACATTGCTTGTTTCAATAGTACAAAGAAAGTTGGAGGCTTAGGTAACCCCGCCTGACTTTCAGTCATCCTAGTAACAGCCCAACAACAACCATGCAGTGTCTGCGAAACATCCAGGAGATGCCAGACAAATTATCCTCAAGGTTTTTCCAAAACAAAAGAGAATCTTTAAAGACATTTTATTATCCATAAACAGTTCTGAGACAGATAGCAATTTAAGGAAGACAAGCGGCTTCAGAAAGGGTGGAAATTCTGAATTCGTGCCCAAAATTAAAATAACTTTTTAATAGCCTTACCCTTAAAGAGGAATTAATGAATGCTCTTTCACATCTTTACATAAAGCCAGACTCTGGCAGATGTAAGATAGATTACTACATACAACATAAACAATATTTGGTCTTTTATCCAAGCAGAGGGAAGCGTACATCTCTGTGCTTGAACAAAAGACCATTTCCAGCACAGCAGAGGTTATAAACAGCCCCGATCACCAGCCGCGCTCCAGGAACCCTCAGGAATACGTGGGTAACATTTCTACCAAACCCTGAAAGCCAAGCTAAGGGGCAGGTGCAGGGGGGACACAGCGGCAAGCATGGGGCAGGATTTGGCCTGAACACCAGAATTCTTCAGCGTTATTTGTTCTTGTGCAGGCTGAGGACTGCCAGCCCCTGCCCAGCTGAGCTCTTCAAGCTGTAGCTAGGAGACTGCCTCCAACACACTAAAAATACATCCCCTGTGCTGGTCGGTAACAGCTTGTTTGCAAGTGAGAGGAGAAACAGAGCTCAAGCACGCAGCACAGGTGCACATGGGTGCGCTTGCAGCATCCCAGCAAGGCCAGGGCTGCCAAGGGCGGTCCCACTCCTGCCTCCTGCACCACCAGCCTCACATGGGTGCTGCTCACCGAAATTCCCACTGGCTGATTGGTGGCACTCTTCCCTACCGAGGGACCATGTCTCCTGCTGACTTTCAGCCAAATGGGGTGAAAGACACCATGCAGGGCAAGCCCCACACACCCACCCCTCAGAGGAGGAACATGGGGCAGGACATCAGGGCACTTCCTTGTGGGCAAAGCTCACCTTGTGCCAACCAACGTGTCCCCAGAGCATCAGCTTTGGCCCTCGTGAAACCAACCCCCAGCTCTCTTTTCTATACTCTGGGTCACCTGGGTTGAGCATCTGTAGACCAGGGGGGACATCATGCCTGGCTTCACCACTTCAAGCAGGCTACAGGAGATGCAGGGCTTCCATTGCTCCATCAGTAGGCTGGAAACAGTGCCCTGAGGAGCCCTATAGTAGCCACATGTCCCATTTCCAGAGAAATATATAGATGGTTGAAGCTGATTTTTTGTCTCTGAACTAACTTGAGCAATGTGATGCAGCACTGGGAGCTGGACTGTGTGTGGTCAGGAGTGGGAGAATGGGCTCATTTGGGTCATCAGCCAAAGAAATGTGCCCTGTTCCCACTGAAAACACAACTCTGGGACGAAAAGTATGTTAGAAGGTATGCCAGAAGAGGGAGGTCGTTTATTACCAATTATTCCCCGTTAGTGCTGCCCTGCACATTGTGCCAAGCTAAAGGTAAGACAGAGTAAACAATTATGGGGTTCTGCACAGAGATTTCACAGTCTCACATTTCTGTAGTTATCTGTGGCTATTCCTAAATTCCCACCTGCATTCTGAGGACGCACACATTTGCAACATAGGAATATTTGGTTTTGGGAACTGTATTTTCATAGTACAGCAGGAGCCCTGGGCAGAGGAGCTACAAGGAGCTATATGTACCATAACCACAAAGGTACCTTTGATGAACTGGATCTCTTGCACTTGCACATATATGATTAAACTTAATTAGAAAAAAATGTAGTTTTCTTTAACTAGAAAAATCTATACCTCCTGTGTAACATGAGTATCCATGGAGATACAGCACAAAAAGCTATTCTAGTGATGGTTTATGACATCTTTGTTCAAAAGAGCAGAGAAGCACAGCACTAATACCAGTTTAGTTGCTTTGAAATGAATATATTAATGTACCACACCACTTTGTGCACATGAATGCATACAGCCACAAACTCACCTTCCTCTCCTTCTTCTTCTGTCATCAGGACTTTCTTCTACGCTTAGTTCTGATTTGTATTAATATCAATAATTCTTAATATATCACCTTACAGCAATCAATAGAAGTTTATCATCAGTCTGTTTCAGCATTTCAGCTATTGCTGCACACTGGAACGAGCTTGGCAGTGTTCAGGTGGGATCTGGGTTTGCAGGAGCCCAAAAACAGGTTTGCAAAGAGGGAGTAGGTAATGGAACACCAGGTAATTATTTAAAAGATCACAGATTGCATAAATATATTTGAGACACAGCACTGAGACAAGGGAGGGGCCTACTTAGTGTTGTCTTTCCCTGTGTATTTCCTCTAATATCCTGATCCCTTCAAGTTGTTAGTCATAAGAAGAGGTTTATTAAAGTTACTGAAGATATTATAAAGGAAAAATAAACAGAGTGACCTGATAGAGCTGGAGCTGGCAGAAGTTTGAAAAGCCTGCTGGTTGTTTTCCCTTTGAAATCTTGGCAGGCACACAGAGTGCTCAGACCTGCTCCCACAGTCTAGCTGCCATTCCTCATCCCGAGGTGGCTACCTTTATGATAAACCAGGTATGGTCCCGACATTTTCACGGGTTTCACAAAAAGCATTGCACAACCTGGAGACAATACATATAAAGAATACATTAGGTCTTGTAGACAGTTTTGCAGACAGTGGCTTCCCCAGAAAACCGCATGACTGTTTACAGTAAACGGTATCACCTGGTAATCAGGTATCCGTCTGAATCAAGACTGGAGGCTGCATCCTGAGGTCCTTCAGCAGTGCAGAACCTTCTGCCAGCACTAGCTTTGCAGGTGGCTTTTCACTAGCCTATTGACAACCAGAAGTTTAAATATTGGTTTCTAATGTACTGAAGGGCTCTATCTACCCCAGACAAAGCTGTGTTTGAAAACATCTTCACTTTTCTCAAAGACTGGGTATGCCTTCGATCCTTCGTGTCAAATTGTCCTCAAAAAGGTAACTGAAATTTTTTCTTGGATTCCTTGTATTTGGGGTTCACCAAGAAGGAGTCTAAAAAGCACATCTGAATTGTATCTATAAATCTAACTGGTTGGCATTTTCAGACAGATTTACCAGAGTGACAGTAATAGCTCCTTCTATCCTTACTGCCAGCATTGAACTCAGTAGTCCTGCTTGTGTGGTCAGGTCGACCAAGTTCAGCACCCATTATAGAAGCTGGTTGTCAGATCCTTGTTTGTACAGCTGCTGAAGGTTTGGTCTCCAGTGTATTGGGGGCCGGGTGCCTTTTGCTGATGAGCTGTGAGTGCTAGCACCGTCTTCATTGAGAAGTGTGGAAGGATGCTAGCTGCACGCTCCTGCCGACATGCTTGCCTGATGGGCAGCATGCAGCTCCCTGCTACTCTGCCATCCCCCTTGGTATGGTTACAGGCATGTCAGAAAACTTGCAGGATCACCTAGGACTCTTTCACAAGCCTAACTGGGGCACACAGATGCGGAACAGCTCGTCCAAATGTTCAAATGACATTTCTAGCAACACCCTGCTGCGTTCTTTTTTATACTCCGTGTTCGTACCTGTGTACACATGAAAGTGTACTTTAATGCATAGTATTTAATAACATTCTTGGAATAAGTAGCATTAAAACACATTAGTTTATGGAAAATACAATTTTGCATTTGTTACTGGCTCCACCACTTTCTCACTTTTAAGTTATACCTATATAGATATATATATATATGTTCCTGACATGTTTCTCTACTTTTTAATTTGAGCCCTTCCCATGCTGATGTTGCTCCTGTTTTCTATTTCCCTTTCAGCACTGTTCTCTGGTATCCAGCTGTAACACAATCCCTCCTCTCCCCAAACCTTTTCAGAGCACTTTGTGTTGTGGGTAGGTTTGGGGTTTGGTTTGGTTTGAACGTGGTCATTAAGAAGCCTGAGGACTCTCTCGGCTTCGTTGGTAACAACTGTGAAAATCTCTGAGGCTGGTTGGGGTGGGCCCATCCCAAGCAGTAGAAGAAGTACCTTTCCCTGCACTACGAGCTTGAAAACTGAATATGCATTGCAAAGGGTTTGCACACCCTTGCTAAATCACATTAACGTCTCCTGTGCAAACACTGCCTTGCAACATTAAACACAAAAACAGTTTTCCTTTGGCATACAACACATTTTTTCAGTGTAATTCCTGAAATATATAGTCATCCACGCCTCAGAGTAAGACTAAGGAGTCTTGGGAGGACAAACCATTTGACAAGATAATTATTATAAATAAAGTGACTAGGATATCTTCCACATACTAAAAAAAAAAATTAAAACAAGCAATCAAAAAAATCCCCAAACAAACACCAAACGAAATATAAACTCAAAAGAAAAGACTCTTTGGGATGGCTCAGTGTCCAGGATGCTCTTTTTTACCGACATTAGTTAACACAATTATGCAACAGCTGCAGCCGTCTCACCAGCTGGATTCAGAACACTGAATAAATACCTTGCAGTGCTGGTCCCCATGGGGCCACCTGGCAAGAGAGGCCCCACACCTATGACTTGGGGACATGATGGAAAGAGGAATGTATTACACACCGTGACAGCCATGGTGAAGCGGTGTTGGCCGTGACTGATTAGGAAAAGAACTGTATCATTCCTTATCTTGAATAACTTCTCTTATCTCACGTGTATTTTGCTTTAGCCCAAAAAGAAAACAGTGGAGGTTGGCAGATGGGCTGGAGCGCAGTTGGCTGTCCTGCTTCAAGCAGCTGCAATTTCTCGTGGTCTAATTTTAACTGAATCACAGTATGCATTTGTAATTGAAACCAGTCATTTTACTTTTAGGATATCCTACCCTGTCAGGACTGAACATCTGCTTTAATGACCTTCAAAATGGTCTTCAAGTCTACGTAAAACCACCTTTTCCTGTGCTTGTACTTCGCTTTTTACTGTATCTTCCCAGCAAAAAACATTGGTTTCAAATCCACAGTCTTGCTCAAAAATACCTTAAACAACTCATAGGTTTTTGATGCATGTGGCTCTACTTATTGCCAAATATTTTTATTCCAAATCCATACCATTTCAATAAAGGAATATGACTAATACTTACAGGTTATCTCCAACATCTGTCATATGAAAAAAGGGTTGATTAACTCACCCATATTTTTTGTGCTTTTCTAATACACAAGCCAAGTTTCAGCTTTCAAACTAAGGAGATACGTGCTAAATATCATTTAAGTCTGTTCAGCAGTATGAGTACAAAAAATTTACACACCTTTTTTTTTTTTTTTTTTTTTTTTTTTTTTTTNTCCCCAGACTCTGTTCATAATGTTAAGTGATTGACTTAAAAGCCCAGTTTATGGAAGCTCAGTTTCTCACCTGCTGCTTATGAGGAGACTCCCTTTGGCTTTTGAGTTCTCAGCCTGGACCAAAGGCTGCAGATGGCTCTGTTGATGTTTCTAAAACATCAGTGTATGATTTGGATGTTATTGGAAGTATCACAACCCAAATCATCACCAGCTTTTGCCTACACAAGAAGATTTTTTAAATCAATGCTTCGTTTACTTTTTTTTAGGAAAATCTACAAAATCAAGAAAAAAACTAAAACGCTCAAGTTGAGACTTGCAGACTTAAGTGATTAGGGTGCACCTTCTCCTGTCAACATGCACTTTAGGGCAAAACAAGGATATCGGCACACTCAGTCCATGACAGCTTTTATCTTTAAAATTAATCTTACCATTTTGGAATTATATTTTTCAGATGCTGAATTTGCAAAGAGGGCTAGAAAAAAATCATAGAAAAGTAGCAGAAGTATAAACAGACAACTACTAAGTAATTTGAATTTCCCTTCAAAATATTAATGTTAATTAATTAAAATTAATTTAATATTGTGATAAAGACATTTCACTCACAAAGAATGTTGTATGCTGTTGAATACTATATGTCTGGACAGAAATATTTTCAAATAAAGCTAGCAGGATTTAAATTATGAACCTGCAGAAGCATCAGGAAGTTTAAGAAAAACCCAACACATTTAATCATATTTTCCATTTGGACTTCTAATCACAGATTTCAGCAGACAGAACCCTTGTGGTGACAGTCATGTTACCCTGAGAAATTCTTATTAGAATTTAGAAAAACAGTACTGCATCAATCAAACTACTGCGGAAGTACCAAAATTTAAAATAAGTTTTACTTTGTTTGCCACAGCACAAAAAGGTTAGAAAAGCCCTAAGGAAAATACACATTTATTCATAAATCCAAATTATATTAACTGAAACAATTAAGTGGTAGTTTAGAAGCACTAACTTCAAGCCCAAGTGCTACAATGGTGTTGCACTGCAGATTCATTAGTTGGCACTAAGCTGTGATTACTCGTGTTCAGGGACCAGCGTTTGTCAATTAAAAATGATGTATGTTCCTTTCTCTGAATTACTGCTTTTTAAGGGACAATCTCTCTATCCAGAGGGTAACTTATCCATCTAGCTTTTGACAACAAACTTTTTTATAAGTCTCTAACCTGATTGGCCGACATCAGGCAGGAAGGTTCAATAATTAAATGTGTATTGATTAGTATAGTATAACCATGGCTACATTTGTTGCCATGCTTTGGATGGGGGTGGAAAAGCCTTCTTATTGTTTATTTGGACATATTTCACTCCCTGGGAGACCGCTCTGCCATCCTCTGCTACCGACTCAGTGCTCAGTAGTTGAGATGGGCAAGCACCCGCACTCTACAATTAACATTGAGTTTCTCAGCAGAACCCAGAAAGTTGGGGTTAAAATGTCTATCCAAACATTGCTGTCTTTCCACATTTTTATGTGAAGGACAGACTTGCAGGTCTGGGTGTCACAGAACAGGCAGTGACACAAAAACAAATGGAGCATGAAATTAAATTTTAGAACTTGTGCAGTGTTTTCTACCATAGTGATAGTCAGGTAATGAAACTCCCAGGGTTCAAGGTATCAAATGATTTCTATAACCCCACACATCTAATCCTGGAACTCAGCCAGATAACGATTAAACCTGCCAAAAGAAGATCCAGGAGAATGTGCTTAGATTCGACAAAGCGGACAGGAGTTTGAAGACATTTCAAACCTTGAAATAGGCTGGAAACCCCTGGTCTCCAAGCAAAGGAGTTTAGTTCTTTTCCAAAGAGACAAGAAAACTACTCACTGATCAGGGAAAACGTCTGTTTAACACCATCACTAGAGGAGCACAAACAAAGTTTTTGAAAAAGGAAAGGGCTCTCATTTCAAAGTTCACACAGTAATTTTGAAATTCTGTTTTGCATAAGACTGAATGAGGAAATTTTTTTCTTTCATTTTTAAAAAACTGCTTCTATGAATTTTTACTTGGCTCTCATTTTCATACTCTCCTCATTCTTCAGTCAGTAAGGATGTTTGCATACTGCAAGCAGAAAGTTTTTAGGGTTTAAATAATCTTCCTTGAGAAGGTTCACTAAAGCTGAAACTTTTCTGTGTTATTCAGTTTCAAGTCAAGCAGTCTTCTGCAGGAAAACCTTCTAGCTATATGATCCAGTCACTTAGGCATCTTTTGATGCATACACAGTTTTCATTCTCTCTTAAATTTGTATTTCATTTTATTTGCTTTTTACTGATGATAACCAGAACTCATTAGTGCAACTTTATTAAACAAATTTTGAGAGAAATGTGAAAAATGTAAAAGCAAGAAAATATAGCAAAGCTGATCCAGGATAGTACATTGGTTTCTTGAGATATCTATTTTGTTCTTATAAAAGTTACAGGCTTTTTTTGTTCATTTCATTTGGACCATCTTTTCCTCAAATAGCCAAAATGTTACTTGCTCCAGAAGAAAATAAATCAGTGCATTTCTCTTGATTTTCTTGTCTGGTCGATCACATTCTTAGTCTACTATTTGTTCCTGCAGCTATAGTGATTAAATACATTCATTGCCCAGAATCATGAAACTGAAATTTCATCCTTGTTTGTCATTACTGAAAAATGCAGCAATTAGAAGTAGACTTTAAAAATAGTGACTTTTCCTGCATTTTGCACAGCATATCCAGCAAGTTTGGAGTGATGTAAAGTGATGCACAAATAACTTCTGAGCTGGATTCTCTCATATGCTGTGTTTACTGTCACCAAGGGACTAGGTTCAAAAAAAAAAAACCCACTGAAATTTGTAGCATTTCAACAGCACATAGCATGCGTGTCAGTGAAACGAAATGCCAGTACATCCAGCAGTGATACGCGCCAGCTGAGAATGCCTTCTGTGACATGCTTTTTACTTCTCTGAAAGCCATGCCAAATGTTATAAAATGCTGAAACTGTTTTGTCACATGAAGCCATGCCATTCCTATTCAGCAGTGGTTTTGACACAGGACACTACGAAAAAGCTAAACAAAATGCAGAAAGTTCTTTGCTGTATGCAAGTGGCTAACTATTGCCACTTGTGTTTCTTTTTTGTCTTTCCTGACTTATTTCACATGTTAAATATACTGGCACTGCCCTGGGTCTCTAAATAGGCATTATCCAGACATTGATCTGAAAAGCTAAAATTTTACAGGGAAGGTCACAAAACCACAAAATGCTCCCAAGAGTGAGGGTTTGCATTTAGAGATGAGCTAGTTGGCACAGGGTTTCAATGGTGTCCATCTAAACAGCTCCTTGTTAACACAAATCTGAGGAAGCGAATGAACCATCTGAATGGTGTAAAATGCACTCAGAAAATCTGCTCCCTTGATCAAGTGACATCTTTTTTCACTTATCTGGGTATACGTTCCTGTATTTTTGGCAGCTCTTCCCTCATGTGCTCAGAAGAGGCTGTCCATAAATGAAACATGGACTTTAGATTGTGCAATTTCAGAAGAGGAACCGTGACTCCCTGAGGGTCTGTAGTGCGATATCTTCGAGCAGAAGCCTCCGACTAAAAGGATCAGGCTTCCGTAATAAAATTTTTAAAAAGCAATAAAAGAAAATTTACAGCAGCGACATGATTTAGGGGTTGGTGGGGAAGGGCGTAGCTCTGCATGCCAGGAAGCACAGCCCAGGCCTGCATGGCACCGCACGGCGCGGCTCTGCAGCGAGGACAAGCCAGGAGAGAGGAAGGGCGGTATCTCCCGGAGGTACTTTAAAATAAGATCCTCGGAGCTGCAGATTTGTTACGGGGAGAGGGAGGTTTTGATTGTACCCCATCCAAGTCAGTTCGTGGTCTAATCCCTCACTGTCAGGACCCCAGCTCCAGCCACCCCTTCCTGGAGGAGGTGGTATTCCTCACCACCGCCGCGCCGCTCGCGGAACAAGGGATGGGATTCAGCCTCACGCCGTAAATCACATCCCCGGGCAGCTCCCTCCGCGTGCGTGCCTTGGGAGATAACGGGGCCTGGCAGCCGCGCAGGCTTCCAGGAGCTTGCCAGCCGCCCACCGCGGCCCCGCGGCCGCTCGATGGCTGTTTTAGCGGCAATTAGCCGGGAAAGGGCCAGGCACGGCTGGGAACGCCTGAGCCAAGGCCAACTGCAGCGCTCGTTTCAGCCCTTGCTGAAGGCTGAGAGAGCTGCGCTGGTGGCAGAGAGAGCCCTCAGGTGTAAAGGAGAGGAGATTTTGGTTCCCGGCAATTGCAATAGCCTGTGTACTCAGGGCAGCCTCTTTCTTCCACTCTGCTGCGCGTTTCGTGGCTGTTTTCCCTTTGCTTACTTAAGGCGAATGTTTCCTGTTGCAGTGCTGCTTCAGACAGGAATTCCCTGATTTTGCCTTATCTGTCTCCAAACTATATGGAGGTGGCAGAAAGGGTCAGTCTGACATTTTTCAATATGAGATTTCTTGTTTTGGTGACCTGCTCACATTCTCTGCAGATCTTTGGTGCCAGGACAATCAGCCGTGCTGTATACAGAACACGTCCCCTCTGCAGAAGCCGGCAGGCTTCACAAGTGCTTCCAAATTAAGCCTCCCAACACCCTTGCTAAGCACTGTTATCCTACATCTCCAAAGGAATTTTAAAACAGAAGGAGATTAAATAAGTTCTTCGAGGTCACATAGCAAGTGTGTGACAAAGCTGGGAAAATAACGTAAATTACTGCAACTCACTATCCTTTGTCTCCATTAGCTTCCGCCTTTTGTTGTTATTGCTATTAATAAACACAGACAGTATTACAGCAGGCATAGTTCCCAATGAGGAGCAGAGACCATTGCTCCAAGCATTGTAGAAATACAGATTAAAGGATGGCGTTTGTCTTGAAGAAAATGAAATTCAAAAATAAGTTTTTCATGTGACTGGGATGATCTTGTCTAACTTTGAAATTTTCACTGGCCCATCACTCAACATTTTTCAAATGCAGCTGTCTATAAGACAAAAACCGCATAGCCCTGCTATGTAACAGAGGCAAGGTGCCAGGAATGTGAGGGGCACTGAATTTCACCTTACTCTTTTCTCTGTCTTGTACTGAAAAGCACTCAAAGCAGACAGGATTTTTGCTCATTTCCTGTGAATGGAGCCGAGAGGGAAAGTTACCAATAGCACTGACTGACCTACAAGAAGCACACACAGAGCTCTGCAGGACCGTGCTCGAAACTCAACTCAATAGCAATCCCTGTACCAGCCAAGCCTGATCTAACGCCAATATAACAACGTGCGTTGCTGCCAGGTTCAGTCCTGGCTGCCTTTACAGAGTGGTCACAACTTTCTCTTTAGTTATGAAACAGCTCCCAGACTTCAGACGTGAGCGCAATGTGCTGACTCGCTGCCAGGTATGTCATGCACAGGACAATAATGTCCAGGAAGTGTAAGAATCTGGATTTATTTTTAAACTTATTTTTATTTAATACTTCTTAAATGCAATACCAGTAAGTTTCTGCTTTTTGTATTCCTGCTTTTTTCCTGAGCTACAAACTAAGTGATCAGGCAATAAGTAATTCCAGGCACCAAATTTACAGGGAAATTGTTGCACTTTTCAGGTGGTTAAAGTCATTAACTCGTACCTTATTACAGCAGCTGAGGCGTGCAATAATCACCCCCAAAAGTACCGCTCTTTAGGTCTTAATGCTCAATTAATTTTCCGGAATCCACATCAAGTAACAAAGGAATGAAACCACAATAAGAAGAACCAGGGGAAGAGTTATTACGTTTCCTTTATTCTTTAATTTCAGTCTTCGTTTATCAGAATTATAAATACTTCAGCAAAAACCCATGCAGGTCAAGCCTTGCTGCCAGTCCAAATTGGTTTTCTATTTCCATTGACTCAAATAGGATTAATTGCAGAGGGCGGCCACATGGGCCAGGCCAAAAGTCCATCTCCCACAGCATGAGTCTCCAAAAGTGTCCAGCACTGGATGCCCTGGGAACAATAAATGTACAGGGCATGCAGAAAGTGGTCATTTCTTGGGACATCCCCAGGTTCCAGTGCTCAGCAACTCTGTGAATCAGAATAGTGTCTTTCTATCTAATATCCCTCAAAGGACATCTATGCCATGGGTCCATCAAACCCTTTCTTGGACATGTCTACTATGTTATCATGCACAGCATTCTGCGACTATGAATTAACCTTTCAGGATACTGAGAGGTGAGTCCTTCCGTTTGTTCTGGGCTCAGCCACTACCAGTTTTCTTTGACACCATGGCTTTCTCTTCAGGTGTGTATTACTGGGGCGTAGCTGGGAAAAGCTCTGCAGTAGTCATCCTGCCTCCCAGGATCAGTGGTGTTCCTTTTTGAAAGCTGACAAATGCTGGTTCCAGTGTAAGAATATTATAAGCACCCATTTGCAAAAGAAAAAGTAATAAAACAAAGGACAAAAGCACTCATGCATTTTGCAGAGGCTTACAGAAGAGGTTTTATGTCTGAAAGCCTTTACCAGCAATCTACACTTCAAAGAGTGCAGCCATTTCTGGACAAGGCTCAGCCTCTTTTGCTAGAACAGCTGCAGACCAGTGTTATCAATGCAAGCTTGGGAAGCATCTTTATATTCATGATCGAAGTGCAGTACTCCTGAATTTTCCTATTGCTTACAAGGCCAGAGAGCGCCTTGCTGGTTCTCTAGTCCAGCCACATGGCTGTGAATCTTAAAAAAAGTACTTCTGTCATCAAGCCCACATTTTCTTTCAGAGATAAAAAGTACTCATGCTAATTGGGAATTTAAGAACACTCTCTTGGGTGCCAACAATCCACAGTTGAGAGAAACAGAGACAATGTTCTGCTTTGTTTTAAAAACATAATAATAGCCTAGAAGGAAAATGTAATAAACTAAGTCACGAAATTATTAAAACAAATGGAAAAGTGAGAAATTTGACAGCATCAAATATCATGGTACAGTGGGAAGCGAATAAGGCAGGAAACAAGACGAGATAAAATCTATAGAAAAAAAAGATCAAGGACAAAACAAAATTTAAGTATAACTGAAATAAAAGGCATCCTAACAACTGTTTTACTACAAGAGGGCAGAAGTACTTAATAAATATTTCTAGCCTTGTGGTTGGGAAAAAGACAGATTTATATACATGATAAAATATTTTACATACCAATTATAACCATTTTTAAAGAGGATGCTAAACAGCAGATTCCAGTTCAAGATTTCATATCAACAAAATCAGATAATTCACATGTATTAATTTTAAAAGAGCCAGACAAGGATTTCCTGAATATTTGTTGTCATTTCTAGTAAGTTTTGGAACACCTACTATCTGCAGAGGATTAAAAGAAAGCTAACTTTGTGACAATACATTAAAAGAACAAGCAGACATCTTGAGCAATGACTCTCCTAGCAGCCTGCTATCAGAGGCAGCGGGACAGCTACTGTTGGTTTCTATTAATAACAAAATTTAAATGACGACCAACATGCATTTATGCAAAATACATTTTGCCATTCTAACTCGGTATCATTTTCACAGGATTACAGGTTTTGCTTATTCTTTATGCATTTGTACATGTACTTAATATCAAAGCTGGAGGCAGAGACAGCATGAGGACGTCCACCCCAAGAGAAGACAGTGAGTGCAGGGGGAAGACTTTGGGGGTGTGGGGACTGGGCACAGCATGCAGAGGGACAAGAGGCTCCTCAAACCCTCTTCTGGCAGAATGAATGGATGTGGAGGTTTTGCACTTTCAAAGGTCGTTTAAAGGTAGTTAATTAAGCAAAATGCCACTATCAGAGTATCAGAGTTTGAGGCAGAAGAAAAGTCCATCTCACAGTATCAGGTCCTAATGTGCCCATCCCAGGCTGGGCAAGGGCTTAAATATTAAATACAGCTTTGTGGAGAGTGTTGAGAGAAACAAATACAAAAATTATATTTGCAAATATGGTACCTGTTGCTGTAAGTTTTATTCATTGCTCCTTTTTTAATGGATTCTATATGTACTTTGGGTGATAAACACATGATGAAGTAGCTTGGTCAGGGTTACACTCTTTTTCTAATTTAGTCCAACACATTTTTTTTACAGATGATCTTTGCACGTGGTTAACAAATACTGCTTAAACCTATAAACTCTGCTTTCGTCCAGCTGTGAGAATATGCTACAGTTTGTGTATCCCACAGTGAACAGGGAGGAGACTGTTTAACGAGATCCAGTCCAGGTAGTTTCTGAAAAATTAATTTAGCAGTTACACTCCCAAACAAATGTTAATTAGCACCTATTTCATGCACTATGTGCACTGTGCACGTGAAATGTGCATAAATTCTGTTTATGTTGCAAAATTGAAAACTTACTTTTCATTTTCTACTCACTGCCAAATGACCAGTTTTAACAAATTAATGGCTTAATATGTTCTAAAACATTCCTTCGCTTTATTTATTTAATGCTTTGTTCATTTCTAGTTCTCTAATAAAACACAGTCTTTTCAAATCATATTTCTCTAAAATACAAAAAGCCTTTAAGATTCGCAGTGATGTGGCCCGTGGATATGCCTTCACCATTTCCCTTTTGTCAGAAAGATTTGTAACCCTTATGAAATAATGGTATACAAGAGAAGGAAAATTAAACCTCAGGTGATCAGTGCTTGTTGCAAACAGGTCCGATTTTGGCAAATACTTCGATTTTCTAGATGACACTTGGTGAAGCAATTGTTTCTTTTTCTTTAGTCCCTGGACATTTTTACATGGCTGTTATAGAGCAGCAAGGATTTTCACCTGTTTAAGATGTGCGGAAGGGCTGTAAGTGCGGAGTCACCAAGCAGCGTTTCCCAGGAACACTGACTGAAGGTGTAAGACACGAGGCAACAGCCTCGGCCCTTGATATCAGCGGAGGAAATATTACCCTAAGAAAATACAAGTCAATGAATCTATCAGCTGCTTCTGACACTCAGTTCCTCCCACCATTTCCTGCTCTTTCCCACTCCAGTGACCTCCGAATCCCCTTGTTTCCTATCTTGCCAACTTCTTTTTCAGCATCCTCATCACTGTTATCTTTAAAGTGTTCTGTTGCTGGCCCTCCTTCCTTATTTTCTGTGTGTTGTTTCTAAGAAACCATTTCTCAGTGAGAGCCTGATAACGATTACGTAAAGTGGGGGGCAGCAAAGGGTGAATGAGTATAAGATATTAATAATTAAAGCATCATTAAAAACATACGTGTTGGACTGATTCCTGCAAATCCCCAAAGGTGAGAATACAACAACTTAGAATGAACTTTGTGGGAACAGCATTTTAGCAAGGACTGGAGAAGTAAACTGTGTTTAAAAACACAGATGGTTGAATTCGTTTCTTCAATTCTTTCAGCAGCTAAAACAGCCACTGAAAAAAAAATCAGGTTTTTTACAGTTTTTATATCCTATTCCATGGATATTTTGAAGGAGAAAAATGGAAATGGTTACACTGTTTTATATTTTTAAAAATCTTTATATTTTAAAATTTGGCTTTTTCAAAGGCAGAAATAACTTAGAAATTAAATATCCAGTGAAATCTCCAGCCAGTCTAAGACAAAGCTTAAGCTGGATGCTGCTAAGCTACAAAACAAAATATGTCCAGTATATGCCTGGCACCAACTATAAACATGTTCTGTGTTACTGAAATAAAGAATTCTGCAGAGTTAAAAAGGACACAATTTGAAATTGTTTCTTTAACTGCCATAGCAACTAGTACCTAAAACTAATACAAATGGAAGAGATCAGCTAAACTGTTCAGTCCTTTTCTTTTGAACAGTCGCTGCCAGAGTTTCCCCCACTGTAATGACTTGATTGGGGTGGGATGTTTCCCATCTTTATGCTTCTTTTATAAAGCAACAGCACAAGGAAACGCTGCTCCAAATGGAGCAAACGCACTTACAAAGCCCAGGAATGTCCAGCGGGAGTGTGAAATGATGGCTGCTTTGCAGTATTCTGGTACTGACATGGCAAGATAGAAATATTTACTAACCTAGTTGTATTTCGAAACCAGTTAACAGACGATTTTATCCCAGGCTCTGGATAGTTCTTTACTAACTGCCCAAAATAAAAAAGCATCATGTACAACCCACTTCCATCCGTCATCTGCGCCCATGTAGGGAAACCAGTCTGTCCCCAAACCTGGGTTACAAGCACCCCATCCTCCTGCATCCCCCTTCTCCCCCCTGCCAAAGCCTAAGGAAAAGCTTTGCAGCATGCCCAGGTTACAAATGTGGGCTCCAGGGCAAAGCGCAGCCCAGACATGATGGGCTGACAGGGAGAATTTCCTTCAGCAGCCCCTCTGCTGGGACAACCAGACAAATGTTGTGGCTGGGAAGCATGAGAAGAAAAGCTGTCTCCTAGGCATATGAAAAGGTGACTCAAACTTTTCTTGACCTTTGCTATAAATGGAAAGATAAAACCATTCGTGGCTGAAACTGCAGCTAGAGCAATGTGGTTGGTATGTGGTTTTTCAGTCTTGTAGTAAGTATTCGATCAAACTGATGCACCGTTTTTTACCTTTTTCCCCATGTATTTGTTTTGGTTAAATTGCATAAACTTACTCTGAATTTAGCAGACATCATCATGAGAGAAGAAGACATGCCACCCTGGCACTGATGGGCAACCCTGCTGACCTGGGATCCAGTCTCTGAAGGGGGCAGATTGCAAGCAACTGTGGGAGAAAAGTACAAGGACATTTTCTGTTTCACCAAGACCTATTTTCTGTGAAAGACTAGCATTTTAAGTCTCTCTACAAATTTCCCCACTATTTAACTCTTCTAGTCCCAATTCCATCTTTTTAGCATCTGAGTGCTAACAGTGTGGTGCAGCTGTGTCTACAGATTCGCTCACTCTCATGTTAAATGGCACGGCCTCTTCTCAGCTTTAAACTTCTCGCTGCCTCCTCATGAGGTGTCCTAATTACCTTGCCTGGCACAGTCAGTATTTCATACGCAGCAGCCACATTCCCTGTCATCTCCTTTCTAAGCTAAATATAGAACAAGCCGTTTTGCAGCACTAAGGGCAGCAAAGCTACACGAGCAGGAGCTCCTTGGCCGCCCACCGTGTCCGAGGTGACTGCTGTGCGTCTCTTCAAGAAGATAAATCTTTAAAGTTTCCTCGAGATCCATTTTCTCAACAGGATCCTGTCCTTCGTACGCGTACGTCAGACAGAAAACAGCTAAGCAGGCCAGCAGAAAGCAGGAATTCAGTCTGTCCCCAGAAGAGAAGACAACCCTCAGTGGTGTGTGGGACCCTGGGCCAAGCCTCCAAACCAGCTATTTCCAGGCTCTGAGCGCACTGACAGTGATTCTGTGTTCACACAGAATACTCCAGAAAGAAGTCTCCTCTTCAATTGGGAAAGGCATCTAATAAATAAATATTTTCCAAGATAAAAAGTGTTGCTGAGAATTCACTGCCCATCTCTCTGAATTCTGGTGGCCTAATTTTAAACATTTGGATGCTGGACCGCATCACAGGGAGTCAGAGGCGTAAGGATCACTAGGTAGCTGTGGCTGAAAATCAGGACTGCATAAATTGCTCAAGGAATTTTTACAAGTTTTTTACCTTGGGTTTAGTTTGAACTCCAAAACCATACCTCTGTGATTAATGGCATAGGTAGCTTGATTTAAATCTGTGCCATGAAGATATATAATTTGATTTTTTAATTATTTAGTCAGATAAACAGATTAACCTGAGTTTTTACTTGAATTTCACTTCAATTTTGGAAAACATTAGCAGAAAACTGTGGTTTGTTCTTGTCCCCTTGCTGTTAATTGTTCTGCTTTTAAAAAGTAAGATAACTTCCAAAAATAAGGTATTTCTCAAACTAGGGACAATAGTCTGGAAGTGAAACAAATTCAACTAGCTGGCAACCACTGCCAACTGTTTGCTATGCATGACGACTGGTCACATTGAGTATCAAGTATCAAAAGGTTTAAAACATTTGTGGGCAAATCCAGGATTTTGAACTCTTGCTTAAATGTCCTCACAAAGCCCAACTGTGTGAATTCGAACCGACATAAAACCAACCTTGAGGAAAGAGATGGTAGGAAGAAGTAGATATCTTCATTTTTGCTTCCTTTTTTAACGTATGATCTGTTCCTGTGCATGTGCCATGATGAGTCTAGCAGTAGCTTAAATTTGGTTTGCATAGAAAGGAGGAGAATCTCAACAAAAATGTTTGTATATCCTGTGTTTATATCAGAAAAATGTTTGCTTGGGTTTTTTTTTCAGATGGTTTCAGAAAGAACCATCTTCACAATTCCAGCAGTTCCTACTTCTGGGAAAACACTGTTGCCTAAGGAGGTGAGTGTCAGACACCGGAACTACTACCAGCATTAAGCAAATTTCCAGAATTTTCTGTAGTTTCGTCCACAACTTCATGCCCAGCTTGCCTTATGGGCTGAGCTATCCTGAATGTTACTCTCAGTCACAAAGTCCTTGTAGAAATTGTCTCTCTGCACTATGGGAAGAGTCTGAGGAACCACTACAATAAGAATGCACTCAATATAACTCATGGTTCTTGTGGCTGTAATTTAGTGGCTGGAAACAATGAAGAGGAACCATTAGCGTGTGACCAGCCAGCTCTCCACAGACTATTGTCAAATACTCTGGGAACCAGAGTCTGGCAATCTTGTAACGCCCACTAAATACCAAATTCATAGCTTTCCCAACAAGCCTCATTTCAGAGCACAGCAGGCAGCTATGAGCATTTATTTTACTCTTAAATATGGAGCCGAACACATGCCTACCTGCAGTGTAGTCACAGCAGGTACAGGTTTGCCAGGAGTGCCCACACTTGTCCTACAACTGCCCCATGTACCTCACAGGGGTTCAGGCCATCGTCCAGGGCAGGGACCAGGCAGAAGAGTTGACCAGAGACCTCTTCCTAAGCGGTTTCAGGTGTGTGGCTGTGCCCATGGATGAGCCTCCTGCCTGATCTCCACTGCCCTGACAACGGCATGGGACCGCAGCTCCTGCAATGCGGGTGCACTCAAGTTGGCAACATGAGCATATGAAGTGTGGTCTTTAAAAGTATTTCTGTTGGCCGAGATGTCTAGAAAGCTATCTGCAGGGAGCAAGGTGAAGGAAGCTTTAAACTGTCATCCAGCCTCCTTAAATTTGGGAGTTTCTGTTCATTAGCTGAAGATCTTGAGCAAAAGCTTGGGGTCTTCCTAGCAAAAATAGCCAGGGTCCTGGTTCCCAGGCGTGCATGCTGACCAGCAGGAAGGGATACTGATACATCAGTTGAAAGTAGAAGATCCAAAGCCCCAAAACGGAAGGCTGCAGACACATAGGAGGATATTCTGGGGGAGCAATGCTACACACTTGCCTTTTTTATATACTTTTTCCAAGCATACACTTTCAGCCAATATCAGAGAGACACAGATGAGAGGGCTATATGGACTTTCGGTCCAACACAGCACAGCCACTCATGTCTCCCCAGGAGGACACGCCAGCTGTGTGAACTTGTGCTGGGCAGCCCCTTGGTGCTCCTTGTCCCTGGCTTTCCCAGCAGGTCGCCCTGCAGCTCCCTGTGCCTCTTGCACATTCATGTTCTGTTTGGAAGGACCCCAGCTCTGGAGAGGTGTGGTGTGCAGCCCCATCTCCTTCCAGCATGGAGCCAGGACACAGAGGGGTACTCTCCAGGAGTGGGTTCATGAGACATGTCACAAACAAGCCATAGTATAGACAGCCTGCGGGAGCTGCACAACTGATGTCAATAAGAAAGATCAGACCCTGGTGCCTAAAATTACTTGCTTTAAGTTAAAGCATATTGCCAAAGCATTTTACACAATTTCAATTATGCACTGAAAGAATCTACATTGTGGAGTTCAAATTTAATTATATTGTCATTTACTCCAAGGAATGCTTGTGGTTTAAACGTTGTTTACATTTATTATCTTTTGGTTTACATTTTTTCCCAGATTAATAGATCATAAGATACCACCGCATCAAGATTTTGCGTTAAGGCAAGATACTATTTTAACATTATGTGGTAACTCCTTAAAAACCAAACAATTGTCAACCTCGTCCCACTGAAATAACTCTTTGTTCCAAATTTATGTCCCTGGAAGCTCTGGAATGTCCTCATGGCGAGGTGGCCTGCCAAATTGCTGAGCAAGGGCTGTGGTCAGCTCCCCTGCTGGAGTAACACTAATGACTCCATGGAGCTGTGCCAACGGGGATTTTGGCCCTCTTATAACCCCCCTTCCAGGATGTTCATTGTTTGATTATACGGAACACGCACACGCTGTGGACATGTAACGTCCTTCGAATAATCCACCCCAGCAAAGCAACTTTGGGAGGCTGATTAATACACAGAAACAAAGAATCTGAACTGAACGTTAACCCCGTGAACGTGGTCCTAAGCAGCTGCAGAACTCTTCAGCGTAGCCAGTAATTTCCATCACAAACCAGCCATGTAATTACAGACTAACCACAGAGCTAATGCTCACCTCACAGCAGCTCAGTTGTGCTCTGGGTCCTGATGGTGCTGTCAGACACCAGGTGCCTTCCCAGACTATCCAAAGTTTGGCCCTGACCTGTAAATGCCAGCCCAAGCGTGGGAGACATCTGCACATACTGGCATTCATGTGTAGGTGCATGGACAAGGGGTGACCAGTAAGAACTGGATCACCAGGTAGGAGAACCCTGCATTATCAGATCACGTCCTGGTTTATACGAATTTATGGACAACATCAGTACCAATAAAATCATTATAGCAACTGTAGAAAAAGAACTGAACATATAATGTGAAAAAATGCATAGTCACAACACTTAACTTCCAGAAGGTAAGTACGATAAAAGAGAGGAAGAGAATGAAACTGTTTCTTCTTCTCTTTCTTACCCAGCTTTCTTTGAGAAAGGTGTTTGCCCACATTTCTTTTCAGATTACCGCGTAGATAGGACAAAATCTCAAGATGCATTCAGGCTATGCAAACTCCAGATTTGTCTTCAAAGAGATGTGTGTCATTCAATGCAGTCTCAAGCACAGAAGAAAAATACTGTGCAGTGAGGAAGGGTATATTATAATAGAATAATACTCATGTTACACCGGACTGGGATATACTACATAATAAAATAAACATAAATATGCATATGTCTTCATTAATATACATGAACACAAAAGCACATAGATGGATCTGTTCTTACCCCTTCTCATACCAACCATAACATACGTGAAGTTTTCTTGAGCTTTCAGATACACTGTGCATTTGTGAGGACTGCAGAATCTGGTCATATTAGAAGCAGTAACAACGTCAATGTTTGTCCACATTCCTCAGGCAAGTTACACACTAAAACAATGTACAGAGGGCTGTAATCTGTACTAATACCTTGCTAAAATACATATAGCTTGGTCAAATCTATGTAGAATCATAGAATCAAATTTGTATTTCCTTTTTTTAATTAAATGACAGATGTGCCCTATATAAACCATGAATGTGTGTGGAGACTGCTAAATTACTCATTATAAATGCAGACATTTCTGTAGTCAGTGAATCACTTGCAAATAAATTCTGATTTCATTCTAATGCATTCTGCGTACTCAAGGATCCACCAAATATTTTCTGTGACAAACTTTCAGCTGATAGGTACTACTCAACATTCAGTGAGCACAGCTAGCAACCCACTGTGTAGTCCTTGCCTTGATTGGATAAGAGGGAAGACTTTGTCAACAAGAAAACAAGGAAGAATGATTAATTCACTTCCTATCTGAATTTTAAGGCATTCAGGGTCATTCCTACTAAAATTCATGAGACTTCGGGGATTTATTCATACCAGGAAATCCATTTCAACTCATTTGTATAGAGATTGCCTTAGTGAATCGTAGACCAGTGACCAGCTCAGTTGTTTCATGATTTTTTTCATTCAACATTTGCTCCTGGATTTTTTTCCTTTTTTGTTTTCTGTATTTGATGAGATCTAAAATATATATTCATATGTATTTGTATATATAAATATAGGAAATAACATGGTGGCCACCACGGTCAGGAAAAGCATGGTGGCCACCATGGTCAGGAAAAAACATGGTGGGGGGCAGGAAACACCATGGTGGCCACCTCTTTGAAAGTCTGATGAGGGAGGGGATGTTTTGTGATGAAGGTTGCGGTCTTTTCAGATACTCTGCCTCTCTGAGCTTTCCTAAATGGAAGCTGAGCTTAGAGGAGAACAAATCAGACCAAACTTTAGCCATCCAAAATACACGCACCAGTAGCGGTCAGGTAGGCTGGGTCCTTTGCACCCAGTGCAGAGATGTCCCTTCATGGTGCAAGTCACTTCAGTAGTCCCAGAAGCGGACAAATCATCATCTGGAAATGTTTATCTCCATCCATGGAGAGATGGGACTGTAGGGACAACTCAGGCAAATAGCTTAGTGAGAAACTTAAGTTTTATGTAGTTCAGCATAAGTCAAATGAATCTCACCCTTTTGTCTGAACTTGGGAAAATAACCAAATAAAATAAGGAAGTCATAAGAGATTCAGTCCTTTTTTATTACACTCTACCAAGTTTCGTATAAATGCTGGCTAAGGCATTTCTGTACCTAGAATAATAACATAAACTGACATCACTGGGTGCAATTTTTTTCCCCTTTCATTCTGAGGAGGCTGAACACTGAAAACAAGTCACCAGGAGGGAGGGAAGCATGAAAAATGTGTCTCTGCCTGCAACTGGAACCTTTCACTTTTTAATTCTCTAAAGGCCTTAAGACAGTATCTTGTGGAAGTTTAAAATCTGACAAAGCTCAAGGTGAAAAAAAAAAAAAAAAAAAAAAAAAAAAAAAAAAAAAAAACAAAAAATATTAAAGTAAAAAATAATAAAATTAAAATGGTATAATTTTTTTTAAAAAAATAAAAAAAAAAAAAAAAAAAAAAAAAAAAAAAAAAAAAAAAAAAAAAAAAAAAAAAAAAAAAAAAAAAAAAAAAAAAAAAAAAAAAAAAAAAAAAAAAAAGACGACAAGTCCTGAAACTTTTAAGGTAATAAATCATAGATTTCAGATTGCCCAACTCTTAGAATGTCAGTTAAGATGAAAGAGCCTGAGAAGGAATAAAATACTTTACCTCCTTTAATTATTTTTCTTTCAAGTCATCATTCCTGTGTTTCTTTTTATTTTACCTACAGAAGATCCGCTTCTCTCCATGTAACTTATGGTTAATTTGCACAGGGTCAAACCTTTCCATGGCTTTTTGCAAAGGATGTAGAATAATCTCTGCAATGGACTGTCATGAAATCACACATCTATTATTCAAATCAGTCAGACACAGTACCATTCTATTACATATGCCTCTGAAATTGTAGAAAAAGACCACTGGAGTTGAAAAGTGCAGCGTAGAGATGCTAGAAAGTCCCCAAATTAAGGATGTTTTAAGTGCAATGTCACTAGGGCTTCATTATACATCAGTAGCAAAGAGCACTACAGTGTTCCCATGCTGTGCAGAGAACTACCTAGATGCAGCCAACAGAAATACCAGGCATATAGATGTTTCCTCTGCAGCTTATGCAATTAAGTCAAGACTGTACATAGATATTTTTGTCCACTTGGGATCTAAAATTCAGAGTTTAATCCAGACAGTTGGTACCTACTTTTGCATGGCAGAGAAGGAAGTTTTGTCACCATGACATGAAGAGAGAACGACCGAAAGAGCATCTGAACTGAATGCTGACCAGGCGACTTTGCTGACCACTGAGAGGGTCACCGGGGGGTGGAGGGGCAAAGTCATATACTTGTTTTTGGGAAAGCCCCCTGCAATGCTGAGCATGGAAGTACCATGCTGTTGAAAAGACAAGAAGCAAGAAGGGCTGAAGGTTTCGAGTGCTTTGGGCAGGCCTGCCAGGCTGGAAGTTGGGTGGCATTTAAGTACCTCTGCACTCACCTATCTGGATCACGGTGTGAGAAACCAGACAGACCACTCATGGCTAGACAGTTGGTCTCTCCAACTTGCTGCCCTGGCTCCAGCAGCAGGGCAGTAGCCGCCAGCTGATGCCTCAGGAGGATTTTGAGAAAAGGGCAAACCATACAGCGATGCTCCCCTGGTACCTGCCCCAGCTCGCGGTGTAATTGCTGGTGTCTTTGTGTCCGATAGCCCTTGATGGTTTTTCCTTCTGCGAACTCCCGCTCCAATGCTGTGAACAAAGCCAATCTCCTGTAGTGACAGGGATATTTGTGCCCCCACAGGGAACCGCTGATCCAGAGCGAGGGGCCGGCCGGCAGCAGTGGGGGGTTTCTGAACGTCTCCCCAGCAGCCAGGTGCCTCGGCTCCACTCCAGCCTGACAGAGGTGCTGAAAATAGCTAGACTCACTCTGGCCTCAGGAGTTTAATGCTGCTTTTATTGCTGAAGCAACAGCATAAAACATCTGAACAACAGTTCCAGAATGTAATCTAACACATTGTTTTCCTTGCATCTTTTAAAAATGAAATTACTAGGGTATAAAATGCATTCTGTGAATTACGCTGGCTTTCATGTGTACTGGAACAGCATGTTTGAAGTCATTCAGAATAAGAGTCTGCTGTGGCAGATATTGTGTTCACATAGTAAATATATCACTCTCCTACGATCTGAGAAAGGACATCTCCAGAGCGGGTAATCGTTAGCTTTCTTTTTTTAATTAAGTTCCTTAAATTTGTGCTACCATGTGGACACCATAGATACATCAGGGGTGTTCCTTCAGCCTGCTTTAGATGTTCCTCAGAAGGGCCCCTTCTCGGCAACCACCACCACAGGTCACCACTGCTTGATTTGGTCCCCCTCGTCACCCCTCCAGGACCTCAGAGTAGACAGCGCAGCCACTCTGGAGTACACCGGGTTTTTCAAAAGACTCCAGCGTCTACGAGCGGGGCTGGGTTTTTAAATCCACCCAGCATCTACCGTCTCCCACAAAAGCTGAGGGCATTTAAAGTTTCATCACTTCATTTAGTTGCCTACGTGGGAACTGGTCGGTGCTGAACTCTGTGGAAACGCCTGCCCTGTGAAACTGGGCTCCAAGCATTTTACATCACAGCTGATGGTGTCAGTGTCGACTTCTACTTGTTGAGTAAACAAGATCCTGACATAATACACTATAATGACTCCCTGTGCAGCTCTTTAAGGCTTTTATGTAAAGACACACTTAGACGTCTTAATAGCTCAGAGTTGTTACTTTTACTGCTCATAGCTGTCTTGCACGTATGGGTTTATATATCGATTCATGTCGGTGTAACTGTTAGGCATACATATTCACTTAAGCCCTGGAATTTTTCTTGGAAAATGCACCAAAGCTTTCCCCATTCCCATAAAATAAATTACATCTATTTGATGGGGTGCTTTCTCTGGTATTCTAAAAGGCCATTGCTACAAGAGTTAACCAGTTATCTGCCAAAAAATCAGCTCTAAAGATATGCTTGTATGTGTACCCACTAAGTTAAGTGTTTCTCAGTCTAGTAAATTGAAAAGAAGTCCACATTTAAGTCTTGGGTTTTTAAATTAACCAATCTTTGTTTTCAGCTTAGCTTTGTTTTCTTCATCTAACCACTGGAGTCTTGAAAAAATGAGTTTATGTTTGGAGCCCTGCTGTAACAAGAGAACCAAGCCTTTAGATTGCATGTACACTTTAGCCTACACACGTCTTTTACAAACATGCTCCATGTGGCTATGTTTAACAACACAAAGTATATCACAATGGATGAACATTTTAAAGTAATCATGTAAAGGACAGGGGAGACCTCTGGATTAATCACTACAGCTTTTGGGTGGTCCAGGATGTGCTCGTAAAATTTTATGCTGGGCAAATTTAATATTATGCAGAAAAATCATCTTGACGATATAGTTCACCTCTGCATTCCTGTGTCTGCCTTTCACCCCAGCAGAGCCAACGTGGGCTCAGGCACTGGCAGGGGCTCAGCCCCTGGGAATGCAAATGCTGTGCAGACCCTTCATGGCTGTAGGACCGACTGTGCAGTTACGTCTTCCTTGGTAGACGATGGACTTTTCCACTGGTACTTGCCAGACTGACAAACCAGTCCAGCTCCTCTTCTTTTGAATGTATTCCTGATGCTGCAGAGACTTTGAGAAGGCCTGTATATTAACGAGCGTGGCTTTATTTTTGGCAAAGCAAACTCTCTGAACTCAACTCAGGATGAATGCTTTTTTTCCTCTTAGCCTTCAGAAATATGTAAATAGGTGAAATCATCTCTTACATTTAAGAAATAATTATAAAGTTAGAATACTATCTAGCTAAATCCACTTTTTCAGATCTGGCATTTATTGCTTTCTCTGTTTATAAAAACTAGGTCACGGTGTACTTTCAGTTTAAAGAAAAAAAATTTAAATACACCTTTCAAGCACAAATTAATGCTTTCCAGTTATATCTTCCTGTTGTGTTCAAAAAAAGTTATTTAAAATAACAAATTTAGCATGGAAGTAATGAAAAAAATTCTATTTAAAGAGAAAGTCTATCAGAATTTACTGACTAAAGCTTTAAAGTTATCGGTTCCAGTAAGGTTAAAAACAGAGTGATAAGCTTAGTAGCATCACTCAAAGGATAGATCTATTGCTTACGATTGTAATTATTATAACATTTGCAGACAGTACTGTGTTTTTGTGACAAACACAGAGTTATTAAAGTGATAATAATCAAAAGCTGTCCAGTAAACAAGGAATAAATGAGTAATAAAAAATAACGCTTTTCTATAGAAGGATATGTTATTTGTCCTTGCTATAGATATTTGTCTGAAAACTATTCAAGCAAGAGAATAACCCAAAAGAAAACTTGTCTGCCATTGATACTAAATCTTCCAGGATCTTCTTCAGCTGCAATGGCAAGAGAGCAAAAGAGCTGAGGTCTTTGGCTCAATCCAGCAAGCAGGCAGGGGTGCATCCCAGACATCAGGAGCTGGACATACAGCTCAACACTCCCAACAGTACTGGGGCAGCAGAAAAAAAAAAAAAAAATAATAAAATTTCTTCCAGATTATTTTTCCAGTAATGAGTCAGATCAGAGAACAACCCTTGGTAGAGAGCAATAAAGAGAAGAGCTTTGGTTCTGTTTCCCTGACAAAGCCTGATAGAGTTTTGGTTTCCCTCAGGGCCTAAGGAAGGGAAGCCGTGCAGACAGCTACCAGCAGAAGCACGATGCAAAGCACTCTTGTTGCCTTCAGGAACATACGAGCTTATTCTCTGCTCAGCTGAGCCCTCCCAGCTGGATGCAAACAATATGGTGAGCGGCAGCGGCAGAACAAAGCGGAGGCACACCTCTCTGTTTACTGTGGCCTGTGCTTGATGTGCACCAGCTCCGAGCTAACATTTGAAGTCAGGAGTGACTGAAACAAGTGATCAGCTTTGGCGTGTCTGCTGGTGGCCCTGCTGGAGTCAGTCTTCACCCAGGTGCAGGTCCAAGGCAAAACAGTCCCGCAAGGGCCAAGGCTGCAGGGAGGCTGGGTGGAAAATTGGCCAAGGGACCAAGAGGGAAATTTGCATGGCTGCTGCCCACATTATCTTGGCTGCATGGATAAAAAGCTTGCCTTTATAAGTACTCTGCAATGGATTAAAGCCTTTCTCTCCCTCTCTTTCTAGCTTTTATCTCATTTTTCTAATCACAAAAAACAAAATGAACAAACCAAAAAAAAAAAGGTTTAGAATCATTCTTGATGTTAAATCTCTCTTCATTGCTCTAGGGAAGGTAATGGAAGAGGATAGATGCTGAAGAAACTGTTGTTAACGTTAGCACAGAGGTGAACAGTCAGGTTTTCATGCTGGTAGTTCATTTTGGGAAAGTTCTGTAGCATTATCATTTTTCAGCTCACATTCAACATGTAGCAGGACTAATGAATCATCCCCCAACCTGCTGGCTACAGAGGATACCTCTGTCTGCAGACAACCATGGATTAATATAAGTGCAAACAAATCTGGTGTTCTAGCCCCTATTGTTTAGAATTGGCAGCAGAAATAAAGCAATAAAACTGCTAATAAAGATTTTGAAATACCTACTCAGTCATAGCTAGGCCAGACCTAAACCCAATCTTTTTTGGAAAGAGGGAAGAAACAGACACTTCATTTCTGTGCCTCAGCTACACATGAGCACAGCCCTTGTTTGTAAACCTGGCAGGCTCAGACACATGAACATTAAAGTTACAACAGCATTGTGTGCAGAAAGCTGTTTCCATTCATCCTTCGGAATACCTAATTGCGTATCTTTTTTTCTTTTTTTGTTGGTTGGTTGTTCGGTTGATTGGTCCATAGTAGATACAAAGAACACTGATGCAAAAATGCAAAATGCTTGGGACATAATGGAGAGGTAAGAACCTGGAAATCTTTCTCCATCTGCCTGGAAGACTTTTTCAGGAAAGTAAGTTCTCTGGGAACTGCCAGAATTTAGGACCTAATCAACTGTAACTGCAGATTAAAGCATTTTCATCAAGTACAGGGTGAACTGGATCAGCCTTCACTTAAGATGAGCTACATATATTTACTTGTGGCTTTGCTTCTCCTGAGCAATGGAGTAATCTCTCATAATCACTCCCCAGGGGACCCAAGCCTCACCGATCGAAGGACTGTACACACGATAAAAAGACTGTCTGAAGGAGTTCAGCCTATCTAAAGCACAGACAATCAGAGAATCAGCTGAATGCCAGCTGTATTTACTTAGCTGTTTTTTCTGTCTGAAATGTACACAGTATGTGTAATTTCTTTAAAAATCAGTTGCATATTAGTTGAAAATTGGCTTAATAAATAAAATTGGTAAAATATTATTAAAATTCATTCATTCACTGATTTCTTACACTGGTTATTTAAAATTATAGCATATGATTAAAAATTGTTTTGGCTAAACCAAAATATCAGTTGTCCGAACCATTAAAATGTCCTGGCTGTGCTCCTAGGTGATGACAGTACTATATTTAGTCACTGAGTACCACCAGCTGTCTTGCTAACAGAAGTCTGGCATTTGCCTTAATTGAGAGATGCAGTATGTGCGAAATGATACCACTCACGCTCACTCATGATAATACTAGCATGACCTAGTTGAAAGCTTTTGATTTTTTTTGCTTCTTTGTTCGGAAGAATAACAGTTGGTTCAGTACTATGTTAAAAACTGAAACCTATCCAAGGGGTTTATAAGGAATTCTCTGCGGATTATGATCTAGAAACCTCATTTTTCTGAGTCCCTTGGCAAGGAAGGGCAGGTGAGGGGGAAGAAATGGAAAATGTAGCCTTCAACATTTGACAATTACCTTCCCAGTCATCCCTATCTTGCACATTTGGGTGATACTTTCTTTTTTTTTCTTTTTTTTTTTTTTTTTTTTTTTTTTTTTTTTTTTTTTTTTTTTTTTTTTTTTTTTTTGCCTAGCTGAACACAGCCAAACATAGCTCACAGTGTTACATTCTGGTGGACACTACTGCTTTCCGTCAGCCTTCTACTTTAAAAGCAATGGTATTACTAGAGGCGGATGATGACTTCTGTTGTTGAATAGTTAGTCTGACCCAAAATTGTATTTTGGATGCAACAAAATTATTTGTGAATTCTGGCTTGAATTCCTAGAATATAAATGGTCCATTTCCCCACTCACTCCAATGCTGCATTGCCTGGTATGTGGGACGAGCATCAGGTTGGAAACATAACTAAGTGCATCGCTTCCCACAAGACCTCCTGGGCCCTGGAGGCTGGGCACTGGGTAATGTAGCTCATTTATTCTCTCCTGTTAACATGCTTCCACTCATGTTCATAAATAAACATTCACTGAAGCAGCAACTGAAAATCTGAAGTTGCCCTTGTTGAATGCCATAACACTATCACAGAGTGATGTATATTATTTTTTATCCAATAAATATTTAAGTTTTCATAATTAAGTCATTCTGCTGTAACAGAAGAAGCCATGAGAACCCTGCCTCAGCACACATACTTTCTGAGTGGGTTAAAATTCCTGCAGTGGACCAACCAGACAAAAAGGGAAATGGACCCAAGGTTTCCCACATATGATGTGAATGTCCAGCACCGGGAGGTAGGGCAGAGGAGGGACCAACAGCTTTAATAGCAACTTCTCAAGATTACCTCATTCCTTTTGTGAATCTGACCATTTGTTTTTTCTTTTTACAAAGTCCCAAAGTGAAACCAAATGATTCAAGGTGAATTAGATGTTGCAAGCAGTCCAGAAATGCTTTTTTCTGATTCATTGAAAATGTTGAAAAGCCTTGGCTAGGGTAGCAGTGAACCACAACACAGTCAAAAAAATGGAAGAGTGATGGTTGAGCAGGACACATCCTCTTTCATGGTGCCTGCTCCTGAAGGGCCAGCTGGATCTGGCATGTGCAGCCAACCATCCTTACCGAGAGTGTGATGGTTTCTGAATGGACAGAATAAATATTCTACATTATTTATAGGACTGTGGACAGGTGAGGAGGCTGAACTTGAGCCTGCAATTCAGAAACGTGAAATCAGTTCCCAGCTGGGCCACAGGCTTTCTGTGAAATCTCAGGTGAGTTGTTCACTCCCTGGATGTGCAGATGCAAATTGTTGTAGCTCTGTGAGAGGTTTCTCTGCTTTTGTGGACTGGTTTTACCAGCTGGAGATCTGGGCCCTCACACCTCATGCCCCTCAGTATAACAGGGTGCGTAATGCTTCCCTAGATCTTGAGGACCTTGGACTAATGATGAAGTCACTAATGGGTGCCTATTGTGATGGGCTTATAAAGACCTAAAAAAACCAGAATGAGTAAAACAAATAACGTGGGACACCTTAAACAGCAATTTATTGTATACTACATAGCAATTTATTGTATAATACATCACACTGCCACCATGGGCTTTTAAAATCTTTAAACACAAGATGTTTTCCAGTTCTCACACACTTCATGTTTCCTCCAAACGGGGAACTCCTGGTGCATACAGCAGATCAGCAGTTCACATATTCATTGTTCTGTGAAGCCACGTTTTTCAGGAGTGAAGGGGTGAGGCTGTGACTTTTTGCTTCAAAGGTGATTAAGGAGACAGCTGAACCCATACTACTTAGCAAATAATGTAGCTGATCAGAATTTCTCACCATGTATTAACTGAAATGTACTTGAAAATTGAGATTTTAATTGAAAATCAGTGTTCTTACCTGACATCACTCAAGAGTCACTGAGCAGCACAAGAATGCAAATGAATTCTGGCCTGCTTCAGCAGCAGTTAACAAGGCAAAGGAGATTATAACGTCTCGCAGAAAGCCCAAAGAGCTGAATAGGAAACATACTGTGTTTCCCAGCCTGTCAGTAAGAAATGACCATCGGATCTGTTTTTCTACTTTTCTGTTCCACAGTTGCATCTGCCACAGGTTAAAATCTGGAAGGGATGAGCAGGCTCTCGGTCACTGTTTAAGTACCTTACTTTTCATAAAAGCGTGAAGCAGAAGTGTTTTGTTTTCCATTGCATTTCACAGCTTCTGCACATTAAATGCCTCCAGATTCCTGCAGAGAGCTGAAGCTGGTGTGCAGGCTGCAGCAGGTAAACATGGTACGTCCTAATGAACCACCAAGTAATAACATGATGGACCTTTTTAACACGGCTGCACTTTCATTACTCATTCTAAACTTCATGACTGCTGCTATAGCCTCTAAGCCCTGAAAAAAACAGTGTTTGTCCCTGTGATACCTGATGTAACAGGGCTAATAGGCAGGGAGGCACAAACCTGACCCTAATTTAATGCACTAGTCATATGCCTTCACAAAAAAAAAAAAAAAAAGGCTATTTTTTTGTTTGGTTTGGTTTGGTTTTTTTTAAGGGGAAAGATAAAATGTTGAGGTTCTACACTTAATTAGAGAAGATGTTTGGTTTTGAGTATACGCCCAGCAGGGTGGCATTTAGTAACAGCGCCGTCTGTCCTGGCAGTAGCTTGTCAGACTAGGGGCGCCCAGTTCTACCTGCTGTTCAAACACAGTCTGAGAAATAGGTCCTTCCCAGAATATTTCAGGATCTCAAAATAAAATGTGACAAGTTGGTGCAAGCAAACAAAGAGGGCTTGAAGGGCAGAAGCAGGGAAAAGGAAGGTCGAATGGCAGGACAGCTTTGCTTAGTGCAACTTGGGCACATGCTCTTTTAAGAAGAGAAGCAGGAGATTCTAATAATATCAGTGGGAATCTCCCATCAGCGGGCAGTTTGGCACGGGCATTGCAGTAGTAAGGGGTCTTGAAAACTGACCTGAAGGAAAAGACAGAATCCAGCAATCATGGAACGGCTGGAGTTGGAAGGCACCTCTGGAGATCATCTGGTCCAATCCTCCCCTGCTCAGGCAGGGACACCTAGAGCCAGTTGCCCAGGACCGTGTCCAGACAGCTTTTGAATATCTCCAAGGATGGAGACTTGACAACCCCCCTGAGCAATCAGAGGGCATTTCCTGTGTTTCAGTTTGTGCCTCTTGCCTCTGGTCCTGTCAGCAACCAGGAACAAAATGTTCTCTAGGAAATGGTTTTCACTAATAGATTGCAAGACTCCAGATTTCTCTGTTCACAAAGCGTGAGATGGATGACTTGATAAAATTCTTATCAGGTTACTCACAAAGCCCAGCAATTAAGAAACAACAGGTCAGCTCCAGACACTGTAACTTGAACACCTTGTTTGAAAAACAAGCATACAAAAATTGGAGATGCTATATCCAATATCTTACTTTGCAATAAATCAGGGGCTGCATGTTCCATTTGCAGTTTTGCTTCTTAGGATTTCTAGCAGGGTTGCTTGTAATACCACACATGTAATTCACATGTTTCAACATAACCGTTTTTCTTTCTAAATAAGCCACATATTCTTGCTGCAAAAATATAAGCTTTCATTTTAAGCATATTAAAATCATTAACATAATTAACAGTAAATGAAAATGTCAGGTAGGCAATATAAGTTATCTGATGTTGCAAATGGCACAAAACCAGCAGCTTTGGTATGTGACCCACACTCATTCATCTCAATGCAATATTAACAGTGGAATATTAATTACAAGCATAATGCTACTTCTCATGTCAACATTCTAATCTATTTCACAGGTCACTTTTGCGAAAACATTACCAGCTGACGGATGCAGTAGCAGATGTTATGGAAAGATGCAACAGGCAGCTTGCTGTTGTCACTGGTACTGTGGATCTCAAGCATTCTTTGCCAAAGTATAAATTACTTACCCGAAGGAGAATGTTCTCCAGGTTTTGCACTGAAGGAATCAGCTGCCTTCTGTTCCCAAAAATCACAACTAGGTCACATACCTCAGTGTCTCTCAGCATACTGGTTCTCCCAAGGTCATTTCCACAGGCATCTGCAGTGCAAAATTGAGTGAAATGAGATTGACCAGCTGACCAACAACTAATTCAGCACTGATAGTATTGTTCTGAGTGATGGTACATAGTTCGTTCCCATCCAGCAAATGTTCCCTGGCCCTGGGTTATTTGCTGACTCGCAATGATCTATTACTTAATATGTAATATGTAAATGGTTGCTAGCAATGTATCTGTCAACTAGACCTACACAGTAGAACATCTGTATTATGTTCTCAACACAGGACACAGATGTCTAATACTATATACTAATGGAGAAAAGTGGGATTGGTTGTTTTTTGTGGGCTTTTTTTTCCCTTATATAAAGACCTAACTTAAAACAATAAGCGTCTGGTGGAATCTGCAAAAGAGCCTTGTGGAGCTGACAGGCTATCATGGGTATTGCATAGGCAACGCAAAGCCCACAAGGGTATTTCTGCAGCTTCTCAAGTTGCCTAAATACCTTTAAGGACTTGAAAACATTTAAAGACCTGAAAACCTTTAAAGACCTGAAGCTCAACACTGGAAGGTAAATTTCTGAGGGGTGTATTTTGTGAGATGACTGCCATCAAATTCAAACGGCCAGAAAGTGCAAAAGATTAAATCTGATGCTCCCAAGTCTTTGGGAGCAGGGAAGGAAGCGATCAGAGGGCTGCAGGGTAAAACAGCATCTAACCAGCTTATAAGTGTCTTCCAGCTTCAGAAGCCCCATTGTGAAGAGCCTCTGAGTAGGAAATATGGCAGGAGCAGGAGGACTGGAAGTTAAAGAAAAATTACTGTTCGGCATAGTCAGAAATTGGACAGTTGATTGTAATGAACAATGCCAGAAATTGCTTTGAGCCTGCATCTTTTCCAAGCACAATGACTGTGCAAAGAGACCAGCCATGTTTCTGTGGGACTTACAGGGACTCTGGTGAGTGGGACACAAACGTATCTGAACGACCAAGGCTGGCATCTGTGGTAGGGAAGCCAAGGCCTGTCTAGTTTAGAGGCTTTGTGTCAATCTGAGGATGTAAACCCCTCTCGTACCGAATTCTGGTCATGTAGCTTTCACAGGTGGATTTCTCCCCTTTTCCATGTTCTGCCATAAGGGGAAAGTTCCGAGCTAAGCATTTTTTCTGGCTTTGCCCTTCCTTGGCTAAGATAAGCACCGATGAGTAAGGAGAGCATAACAAATCATATGACAGATTATTCTCAATAACTGCAGCAGAAGCCACAAAAATAAATAAACAAACAGCTATATAAATAAATAAATCTGAGAATACAGAAGTTTCCATTTATAAAAACACAAGCCACATTTGCACTGGTCATTTCTTAAATCCACAAGTAAATTTTCCATGCCTATTTATCTTACAGTATTTTCATGGATCTAACCTCTTTTTTCCTCTCTGAGACATTTCAAGCACTGTGGCTGGAGAGCCCAGCTGGGATACAGCTGTGTGCTGTCCAGCTTTGACGAGCTATAAATGTCTTCTTTTGTGCTAACGTTGTGACATTGCCCACTGCTTTGGTTTCTTGAATGCTGGTGGTTAAAAGGCAGATCTGAAATCCCCAAAACTGCTCTTTTTAGTCAAGCATTGCTCCACTTCTGTATCGGCAGTTTGTAATTAAGCAGCACCACACTAGAGGACCTAAGGATCATTAAAGGTGCACTTGGGGTGTCCAAGAATAGAAACATAATGCAGGTGTTGCTCCCTCGGTGCCTTTTCAAAATGGACTGGTCAGTCCCCTCATTGATTAGTAATTGTGCTAAAAGTCTTATAAAAGTCTGACCCAAACACTGCTAATACCTTCGGTCAGCCGAATAAATTCTTTCAAACTTTCACAGTGGAAAAAGCCTTCTATTTTATGATTTTATAACCCTGTCATTAGCAATCTTTGGAACAGCATTCCACCCCCAGGTTGCGTTCTGTGGTTATGAACTTCATTTGATCACTGCCCCATCAATTTGACATTAACTGCTACAATTTACAACTGCTCTGGCTTTCTACCTATTATTGCCGTACCTCTGCAAGTGCAAAAAGCTGCTGCCCAGGGGAAGTCTGAAAGAATGCAATGTCTTGTTAAAACCTGAAAGGGCAATGGGGGTGGGGGGAAGAACCTCCTAGAAGAGAAAACCAAAGGTTTGATAATGAATAATGCTTCATTCTCTACTGTGAACACGGGTGACCTGGCATGTAGACCACAGCAAAGTAGTGAATAATTCACTGAGAGAGTCACAGACCTCCTGGTAGACCACAGCATTGCTTTGTCTCACAAATATGTTCTCCCACAGAACAGGGCTCGACAGGATGTTTCAGTCTACAAATGTTTAAACAAAAGGCGGGTGTGACGGGGTGTGCAAGGGGAGCACCGTGCATGGAGCAGGCCAGACTGCATGACTATTTTTCTATTAGCAGTTGATGGATAATTCTATAGGCACTGCACGTAAGGGCAATGGAGTCAAGAACGGCTTTGATGGAGCTGAGTCATACAGCTCAAGTCCGATTTCTAACCCAGACAAGAAACCAATTCCATCCTCAGACAGGGACATTTAAGCAGCACTAATTATCTGAGCTGAAGCCACAGGAACATGGACATTTTGAGCAGCAGCTGGAATCCAGGCTGATTTCCTGACCTTCGTGCTCATAAAAGGAAAAGCATCCAAAGGAGCTATAGGGGCTGGAATATGGTCCCAGTTTTCATGTGAGCTGCTTGCTTTGCTTTTGTGGGTTTCTCAGCCTGACAGACAAATCTGAGGCTAGGTTGTTTCTCTTTTAGTTTGCGAAAGGAAAAAGACTCTCAAGTCACTGAGCACGATTCAGGCTCTACCACCTTCCACCTCTGAGCCCAGGACCATGAGTATGGACCTGGGTCCTCGAACTGTACTGGGGACAGGAGAGGAATGGTGCAAAAACCCCGAAATCCCAGCTCTGATCTGGGTTTCAGTTGTGTTTGGGAATAAAGCTACCAGGCACTTTTTGTTAACTTGGATATCAAACTGTTTATAGAAGCTTTTTGCCATTTCTCTTTTACTTTTCCGTCTTTGTAGCCAGAAATATTTCGAGACTAATCTCATGGTATATCTGAAGTTTAAACTGTTTGGTCTGATGGGGCTTCTGAGTAAGTCACTTCTATATCCAGATCCTCTCATGTTACCTTACTCACACTAAAAGAAGAACTTTTGATTTCCTTGTGGTTATTTCCAGCATGTAAGATAGTTAATGTCTAGCCTGTGCCTTTCTTCTCTTACCCAGACTAGCTGAGCTATTCTCAGGCTCTGTAAACTGCAGAAGAATCAATCCTCAGTTCTTCCTCCTCGTTATCCCCCCGACTGCTGCACACCTTCTGAAGATCTGTTTTTCTGACATACCAGGCAGTGCATTGTCCTCTCACATGGTGAAGGACATGTCTGATCTGACAGCTCAGAGGAGGATGCCCAGATGCTAAGACTTCAGTTTGGTACCATGTCCTCTGGATATGGGGCAGTGAGCAAGAGGACATGAGTTCTGCCCATGACTTGGCGACTGCTCTGTCTGGCCCACAAGGTCACCAGAGAGAAGAAAGGCTGCAGGTGGGCATTGTGCTTCAGAAGTGAGCAGGATACCATCTTCAGTGCACGGGAAAGGGAGGTGGGGGCCAAATGCAGGACTCCTGTGCTGTGCATGGAGCCTCCAAGGGAAACAAATCACATCTTGAGTGAGATGTTGTCTTTCAGGCCTCTTCCCTCTTGGCACTGTTTCCTCAGCTGGTACCGAGGGATGATGAGTGTGACTCAGTTCCACTCGGCATCACACCACAGAGGAAAAGAGACACTGCTGTTCTTCTGACTCTGTCAAAAAGCTTTTTGACTTTTCCATTTGCAGATCGTGGACTGGTAAGAGTGAGAGAATTCATTCTGAAAATGTCCTTTCCAGTCCATGAAGTTCTGCACATGCTTGCATCTTTGCTTGAAATGCTCAGAGTAACCTGGTTTTACAACTAACCAAAGAATTATATTAACTGTTTTCCAGCTGGATAATATTATTGATTTTCACCACACACTGCAAATTTGTCTAAAAATTTCATTTTAAAAAATGAAGCCATTTTGTTGTGACTGCAGAAAGGTGGCTATTCCACCTTTTTTACAGTGCTTTTAACTCTTATATCAGACTGATTCTTCTCCTACTTAGTAAAGCCATAAATGCTTTCTAAAACTTGATGTTTTTATTTCAGATTCTCAGAAAGGTTTAGTCATCATTTTGACCAGTTAAAAGGGATTTTAGAAGCTATGCCTAATATTTACAAGCTTCGACTGTAATCTTATTATTTCTCCAACCATCAAAAGTCACATGGTTTCCTGCAAATTGGCTCATGGAACACCACTTTCTCAGTATCTTTTTTATTATTTCCATCTAGTACATACTACCCTCAAGCTGAGAGGAAACTTTAAAGTCATACAACTGAAGAATCTTTGTTTATTATTTGGAAAAGCTTGGAAGTATTTCCTTTGGCCAGATTTCACCGACTACGACTGGAGAGCTAAATGTCCCTGTTGTTTCTAATAAATAACCTTTAAAATATAATTTTCTAACCCGCAGCAGATAATAGCAGATAACACTGCTATTGGTATCAAATGAGCCCTCATATTTTCCCAATCAACGGATGCCTGGCAACTTCTACGGGAGTTTTATCTGAGAACAGACTTACTTATTGTTCAACTTCCAACAGTGGGACTCACAGGCAGGATCCTGCCGCTTGCTGTCTCCTGTTTTCCTGTTTTCTGGAATGGTCTGCTTTGGCTCCCAGCTCTCCCTGAAATCCAGAGGAGCCAGGAGGACTCTCAGCCTCTCAGAAGTCCCTCAGGGCCTTCAGAAGGCTGAGCCCATAGTTATCAAGGACTGTTTTGACAGCCTGAATGCACTACTGGGATAAGACAGCGGCAATCCCATTTCAAGCAGAGATGCTCTGAGAGTCACTGCACAACACCTCCTCGGATTTTAATAGGTGTCCTGCCTCCTCCAAGAGAGACTATTACCAGCGCTGTACAATTCCAGTGGTTACTATGCTGGAAAATTTAAATTTCTTCCTTTATCAAGGTGTTGCCCCTGCTGTGTGGGCATCACTTTCCATCACTGACCTGTTAATGAGACTTCATCTACTGGTGGTACAGATCAGGCTCTGTTCCCATGGTGCACACCGAGAAGTGCTTTCCTTCTCCTGTTACACCTCGGAAACAAGACTGACAGAATCTAACCCTTTGCCCCATAAAAATTGCATGTTGTTCTGAAAGTCAAAATGCAAATAATTCATGAACTTTGTAAACATCTCTAAGGGAAGAGAAAAATAGTAGGCAGAATTGGAGACTGCTATTTTTACCCATGTGCCTAGTTGATTACATGTCATTCTTCTCACACAGAACTAAATATCTTAAATGCAAATAGCCAGAGGTTGTTTTACGTTTTTTGCCCTTTCCACAGCTGTTCATTACAGAGCTCAACAGCAGCTGACAGCAGGTGAATGTGTGGATGATAGGCCATGGATATATTCTGTTAAATAGGATGAATAAACCATTAAATGATCTTATTTCTTGATATGCCTTAACGCAAGCTGCATCTACAAGCAAAACAACATTAAATTCTGTATAGCAAATCCCTCTTGTATTTTGCAGCACGTCAGTCATGCAAATTTTATGCTATAATCTTTTAAGCAATTATAACCCCAGTTTATTTTAAATCATAGCAAGTATCCTTTTGCTTTTAGTTCTAGACAATTGAAATAAGGATACATGAACCTAGAATATTAGTCTACTTACATCTGGTTCAATTTGGAAATTATATTTGGTGTTTTACATAACTTATTTGACCTGAGTTGGTAGGCATGACAATATATCTTCCCTTTTTGAGAACCAGTATCTTTGAAATCCTCTAGTACACTAATTTAGCTGTATGTTTGTATGACATTGTTATCATAGGAATTGAGAAGGATTTAGAGAGTGGTATTTCAGAGTGAATGCATATTGCATGCAGGTAACATATATGCATGTATATAATATAGGCATAAATTGCACATTTTAGGCAAAAGGAATTAAAATATTAAAGAAATTATAAAATTAGTCCTAAGGCACCATCTCCAAGATATAACCACAATATTTTGACCACTTTCTGATTTAGAAACCTGATGTTGGATTTGGCAGTGACTCTTTTCAGTTTACAAATTTCTATTTCCTATAGAAAGTATTGCTTCAGATGTAGCTCTGTTCTTCATTTGCTCAAAAAGGGATTCATTTTCCAGTAGCTCTAGGAATGCAGGACTTCCACCTCTTTCCATGGCACACCACCACACAAGCGTGACCCTCCACCAGCCCAAAGACTATTTGACCTGGTCCATGAGAGCGCGGGCTTTTGGAAGGTCAAGCAGATCAGGGCACTCCTCTGAATGAAGACAAGCAAAGAGGGAGAAGTGTAGGACCAGGCTGGGTTGGCAACTCCACTTGAGTGACGGTATCACTGCACAGCTATTGCTCTACCTCCAAATGTGGGACTGGGAAAAAAAAATTACCAAAGAGCATAAAAAAGTTAACCCTCCCTGCCTTCAGGGGATCTTGTGCCTCATTGCTTACTCTCCCCATATTGCTTACACAGCAGAGTTTTTGTCCGGACTTCAAAACCCAGGGAGAAGCCTCACCACCTTCGCAGAGACCAGCATGGCATTACTCACTGTGGGAACCTCAGGAGGAGACATCCATCTTGGATTAGTAACGCCTGCCTCTGTGAGACTTGCATGCGTATTGTGAAAAACAGGATGAACTGCGAAAGTGAGCAATTCCAATAGCATTAAAGGCCAGGCGGAAGAGAGGGTACTTGATAAAATCAGTAGATTTCACATTCCTTCCTTGTGTGCAGGCAGAAAGCAGTGTGAATATTTTCTCTTTCAATTCAGTAAAGCTCAGATACAGCAAGATTTACCAAAATCAAAATATAAGGTCTACGGATCACAAGCTCTAGTAAACACGAGATATCTTATCCCACTGGCCCACATGAAAGTCAGACTCCAGCTCTCCATAGCCCACTGCTATTATATTTTGTGTGGAATTAGGTTGCGTTGTACAGCTGGCCCAATGCTGTTTCTTCGCAGCCAACTGTGGACTAAGACCAGGAGAGAGATTTAGTCAATTTTAATCCTTTGTTTTCTGCCAGCTTCTGGAAAGATCCTGTGTGCTCTATATTTGTAGTTTTATTTCTTTAGAAAATTCTTCTGTTGACAGCTTCCAAGGAGCCCTTTTTTCTTCCGGTCTTACTGCTGCAGTTTGGCCACAATTTTGACTTAATGTGCTTTAAAACACATCTGTGCCATTTCTTTTTAACAACTGAAATCAATGAAAGAGTTTTCTACAGTTACCTGCAGAATTATCACAGGTTTAAAGGAGTGGGTTTTGCCATTAGCAGAATTAAAGAAGCCTGTCAGCAGAAGCCTTTAAAATAAGGTAATAATATCTGAAAATATAAAACAAAAAGAAAAAGAACGTGTAGGCTACGAAAACATAAACTAGATAAGATTTATATATTAGAATATATTTTAGTAATGTACAGAGAAGTTGCATTGTAATGAAAAGCAGATACAAAACCATCTAGCTATATACAGCACCATAGATTTGTGCATGTAAGGACTATAATAAAAAATGAACATCGAACTAAACCAGTTGAACAGACCAGAAAACAAAGAGCAGCCCTGTCAGCATACCAGGTTTCAGTAAGATTAATCTGTGCTGCAAGTGTTGTTCTCAATGTATCTCTCTGCACTCATCCATCATCTCCCTCCATGAAGCCAACATGAGCTTGCAGCCTTTTTGCTGCCTAAGGCAAACTGGTGTATGTGTACTTGTGTGTAAATATAGATTATTTATCCGGTCCCCAAACCAGCAGTCCTCACACAGTTAATAGCCAGCAGGACATTTTGCTCTCCCCTCATCGTGAACATCCAGGCCTTCGCCTGCTCTCGTATTCTCACACCAACTAAATTTAGCCATTAAAAAACGGTCTTTTAGAGCACCACTAAAATTGATGGGGGAAAACTGGGCACTTCCAAAGAACGGAAGTATTTTAGACAGTTATTTTAGATCTATGGAAGAGTCTATGTTAACTGCAGAGAAAGCCTAAATGTCCAGCTCGGTCTAGACACCAATTTCTACATGGTTAACATTGAGTAAGGGAATTCAGTGCTTAGAAAGGCACATCCAAACCCCACTGCACGCATGAGCAGCTGCTACAGTCCACCAGAACCTGCCCATAGCCCAAGTGCTCATCGGACCAGTGCTTGAAAACCCCCATAGGCTCACCAGCAAAATGTTGTCTCTGGCACACACTGGCTGTGCTTTGAAATTAGCTTAAATTAGCTTTCTTCTATTTTGTAAGAATGGTAACTCATAGTGATACCTTCTCGAGCCCTTATACACAGCAGTAACCTCAGGTCCCGATTCTCCCTGTTGTTGTGGAGAGATCCCAGAGTGTGCCCCATGTCCACAGCAGAGACAAGGGAGAAGTGGGATTTCTCAGAACCCAGTTCTTGTGTGGCACCATCTCCTTCTTCCCTTCCTAGACTTCCTCTGGTGTCATCTCTGATGTCGTTACTAGCACAGAGCAGGGCTAACACATATCTCACAGGAATGTTGTGGGCATTAATTAATACATGCTTGTAAAATGCTTGGAAACTTTCAGGCTGAAAAATGCATTAAAAATTTCCTATAAATATTGTTCTTATTTTTCATATCCAGATACTATGTCTCTAGAGGCCTCCGCAATTTTAAAGTAGGTCAAAATTCGTCTCTTAATAAGTTGATTTGGGAACTCTGAAATTTTCCTCCAGACACAATTTTGTACTACTTAAGAAACATGAGGCACGCTTCCCTGTACCCAAACACTGCTGCCCAACATCTGAGGACAGCAATGAAGAGACCAGGAGATGTGCTCTGCATGCCCAAGCAAGGTGCACTTGCAAGCCAAATGTTGACCTCGAAGTGCCAACCCACCCCATGCTAACAAACACCTGGGTTTCCATGAGCTTCTACGGTTTTATCATTTGGCTTCCTAACAAAAGGCATCCATACAATATAGCAGTTGCATTAAACTCTTCCTTTCGGAGTAGCCATGACAAGCTAAATGGGTGCTTGATTCACGCCATCTAACTGCATAGACCGCGGTCTTTTAAAATTCTGCGTACCTACCAACTGGAATGGCATCAGCCCCTAAAAGAAATACATGGCATTGTGCTTTTCATTTCCATTCTGTAGGAGCAGACACGGCTGAGACGTAGGGTGTTTCCTGAGGTTAATGATAACCTGAGGTTAATGGTTTCTGGCTGAACTTTAGGCCCTCAGCTCCCCCTAACCTGTCATTAATCCCCAGGAAATGCCTGAAACCAAGCGTATTATTTAAATCTGGCAGCAATTAATTTATCTCTGGACCTTACAGATGCTCATATTAAATTAAAAAAAGGATGATTTATGGAGAGCGCCAATAATGTCCAGATCTAGGCAAAGATAGATGTTATCCTTAATATTTAAAATTCAAGTTTCCTTTTTCACTGAGTCATTGGCTATCAGCTGTATGAAAGGTTTTTATTTAATTATTCTAGCAAATAGGATCTTTTCTGTAATTATTCCTTTTAAAAAACACTTTATCTTGCATATCCTGCCAGCTGCATTAAGATTTTATCCTTTTTGCTCTTCAGGAGTGTTTCATGAACATTGTTCACTGTTGCAAGTGAATCAGAAAATAAATCTATTTTTAGCAACTTAGTTTAAAAAGAAGCGATCAGAACAAATGTTGTGGCATGTGTAAGGAATAAGAACCATCCTCTCACTCAGCAGTAGATCTACAAGTCTCAGACAAAATAACAGCTGTGATTTTATTTCCACGTATTAAGAAGATAGGCTAAAAACACAGTATAAAGTTGTCAGTTTCTGGAGAGCCAGAAGGTGAAGCTGTACATCGGCCTCTATTCTCCGTTCATCCCTGGCTTCTAGGCTGAGACTGCCAACAGTGTGCACACTCTCTATTAAGGCTTCTGAAGCCTTAACAGAGCTCTCAGTGATATGGTTTGGCAGTAGGTACCACTAAATCAGAGGCACAGGCATCAGTACAGTTGGCTCCATAATTGCAAACAACAGCCATAAATCCACTGAAACTAATCCATGTACCAACTGAAATAAAATCCTTAATCTCGCCTCCTTTCTGTTGTTCAGCTTTCACTTTCAAGTCTTATCACAGCACAGTGCCATTAGCTCTACAGATAAAACAGACTCTTCCAGACTCCTTAAAATCTGAACTTCTGCTGTAAAAACAGCTTAAGAAATGTATTCTGGAACTTCTGAGTTAAAGGTGAACGGCAAGGGGACAAAAATCAGAGTTGTGGATTTTTTCCTTCTTTGCAGAGAATTCATCCAGTAATATTTTTCATTATAAGACGGTTACGGAAAAACAACACTTTATGCTTTAATATTTCTGTAAACTGATTAAACCAATTCCCCACAGAAAAATTACCGCCTGCTTTGCAATATGAGCTCTACTGATACGCAGTATTACTCCACTCCTAGAGAATAACAGGAACAGTCTCACATGTGTTCATGCGGTCACACATCTGGCTTTGTGCAGCATTAGCACTCCCTTTCCTGAAATCAGTATCTCCTGAATATTTTTTTCTTTAACAACATTTTCTCACACGCTGGTTCTACTGCCCCTCAGCAGTGTCTGATACAACCCACCCGTGGAGGAGACGATGGGGCAGGTGCAGAGGTTGTAGTATTCTGGTGAAGCTCCTCCTCACCCAGGTGGGTGTCAGCCCCAGCGCTGCCTTCTCTGAAGGCGTTTCTGCCACTGGTAACACCAGTCTGGACATGTGGGATAGTACACATGTGCTGATGTACACGTGTCCATTAATGCTGCTATGAAAATTTCATGTGAGAACTGGAAAGCAGTCTTCAGCCTCCTCCACTGACACGTGGCTCCTTCACGTTTGAAGAAAATTATATTTCTCAAGATTCAGTGCAAAAAGTGTTCAGAAATGTTTTTTTCACCCACTTCTTTTTTTTACAAGCTTAGTTTCACACAGTACAACTTCAGCGTCTCTTTTTGTTACGATATTTTCTCTCCTTCGTTGTGAAAATACCACTGTGTTCCAGCCACAGCTGTTACCCTGTTTAATAATATCTACCTAAAATACATATTCTGCAAGATCATTTTCTGATTGCTACAAATGGGTTACAGAAATATGGCCATAAAATGACAGCCAGGGAAGGTAAGGGCAGTGTCTGCCACAGTTGCACCTTCCTCTTTCCTGCACAGCTATGTACAATGAGCATTTCTTCCAGGACGCAAGTGAGCAGCTAATGAGCTTCATCAGTGTGCTGGAACCTCCTGTTCCAGCTGATACAAGCAGTTTTGGGTTTTTTCCCTTGGAGCAGTCAAAATATTTTAACCATGACTGGATAACTGAAGTGTCCACAAATTTTAATGAGCTAAAGAAAACATATTTCTACGGTTCCTCTAATCACCTAGAGCCCAATCTGTATCCTATATCATTTAGAAAGGACTTTTCTACAGACTTCACTAATCCTTGGTATGAAAGATATAGAACATGCTATCATGTGTGTTTTGTAGGGGTATCTTTATAGCAAGAGTCAAATTCAATGGTGTTTACATGCTGTTTGGTAAGTGGATACTACTTAAAGGAAAAGGAAGCCAAATATCAAGCTACAACTATGTTTCTTATGGTTTCCTGATTTTCTGCCTTCTGGTATACCTAAATCCTCTAAATATGAGCTACCGAATCAGCATTTTGTATGCTCAGATGTAATTAAAGCTGTTCAGAGTACAAGGATTCCATTTTGCTGTAAATGTCGAGGTTCCAAAATTTGTTTTCACTATTTAGAGGAAAGAAAATAAACCCCTCAAAGATTTTTTGCAAATGGAAATTGTTATGAAATGCCTGTTTCTGGATAGAAAACCTGATCTCTTCAGCTCAAGTTCTTTCTCCTCTGGCCTTAAGTGACAAGGGAACCCCAGGCAAAAACTTTCTCAAGAAATGTTTGTCAAAACTGGTATGTTGATACAACATTTTGGCTTTGATGAAGTGACATACTTTGTTTCACTCAAAATATTCTGATCAGATCCAGATGTGATTGACTTATTTAAACTAAGAAAATGATTCATTGTGAGAGTCTGAATAAACCAATAAAATAATAAAGTAATGCAATGTTCACGAAATCAACAGCATTGGATTTGAACTCTTGCCTTTATGTATGGAATAAATTCTTAAAATATAAACAAATTCGTATACTAGAAAGGATGTTTATGTCCCTCCAATATAATCTCCTGGATAATACTGGCCATTTCCTTTAGAATCCTGAAGTCATAGGAAAGTAAGTTCTGAATCCAACTTTCTCCCATGCTGAAGGACTAATACACATAGAACGCACCTGAGAAAATTTTGTGTAACATGTCCTTGAAGTTTTCTAATAGAAGAGTCTAAAACTTCCCCAGATGGCTATTCCTGCATAATGGATATGTTGATCACTGAAAAAGCTTTCCCAATCCCTAACCTACATTGTCTTTGCTTTAGAGGACAATCGATCATCGTCCTCAGTTGTAACCGTTCCAGGTATATTTCACATATAGTGGAATTTTTCAAGGTCCCCACTTCTTATTCCATTATCTTAACTAAATACAGCATTTCTTCGAATGTTTCCTAATTACCTGTGTTTTCAGAGAAGAGCAAATAAAGTAATTTTATTAAATTATTTCTGAATAATATTCAGATTCCCTGATCAGTCATTTCAATGCTTGCACAACCGTGTGTTCAGTGTCTGTGTTGTATTTTCTCCATTCAGCTCAGCTACTACACCACCTTTAGTAAGGGGCCTCAACCTCCATTTCAATAAGAGAAAGGTAGTCAAATCGTCCACCAGCTTGCTTTCTCTGACTGTCGTAATATTATCTGGCATTAAGTGGAGCTCTGGCTACCACCGTATGTCATGCAAGCCTTCGCACAGCCACCTGATGCAGAAAATACAGTGCGGCTAACTTGTTGTGAACTTCACACTTATCAGGGACTGGAAATCCCTGCCTGGACTAGAGCTTTGAGTATCGGCTGTGGAATTTCCCGAGCCATCTGACGAAGTGCAGGCATCACATCAGGAGCTCCTGCCAAGCCATAGCAGTGATCCAAACGCCGTTTCCTTCTTAGTGTGTCAAGAAGATTGGTGCGTTATCAGCTCAAACTAGAACTAAACCAGAGAGATGCAGAGCAGAAGTGCGACCGTGAAAGCAACATGCTCAGGTTTCACTGTGAAGGAGAAGAAAAGGGGACAAACAATCATTTGTTTTGTTTTCAAAACCAGCCACGACCAAGACTTGCCGCACTGATGTTATCTCAAAATCCATTACAGAAGATGTGGCTGGGCCTTAACAAGGATCTACTGCAGTCAATCAAAGAAGATAACTTTCATAATTAATTTGGGACGTTTGCCTAATTAATGTAATTGCGGTATCCGTTTGATCCAGAATTGATGCAATTTGGGTGGGGTTCAAGAACCAATAGGAAATGAAGCCTGATTCCCACTCATTTCTCTTGGGAACAGGCTGTCCAGGCCCACATATATCAGAAAATATGATTCTGACTGTTTTCTTGTCAAGAAGACTCCTGGGGCAAATGGAAACATATGAGGTTTCATATCAGGTCATTAAATTGTCATGCTTTGTCCTTTGATTTAATTAAAATCTTCTTATTTATGCAGACTCCGGTGCTGCAAGCTGAAATGTAAATGAATTATAAGATGAATGGTTTAATATAACATTCGCAATAGAAAAGACAATTCTATATTTCTTCTTACCTGAGTAGCTAAAATTTGATAATATATTTCTACCTCCACACAATCATCACTTCTGTGTGTTCAGAAAAACTGCTTCTTTTAGAAAACCTGAAAACATAACTTATGGTTTCTGTGCTACAAATACTGCCCAAAAAATTCTCCTCTTTTTCTATCCACCAAATGTTTAAAGTGCTATGCAGTTTAAGGGACTGAACTACACTGTACAGATCATTTTGATGTTTTCATATTTTGCATAAATAAGCACAACAGACGATTGATATTGTTCATAATTCAATATCCTTCTTTTTATTCCTTTGGTGAATAGGAAAACACTTAGTCCCATGGCTATAATCTACTTTTTAATATACCACTAATGATTTATTATAGATGTCTCACAGGAAAAAGAATAAGATTCTTCTACATTCTTCCTCTGCTGACTTCAGCAACATAATCAGACCTTTTATCTTATTTCCACTGATACCACTAAGTTCCAAAATCTAAGAAAAACATGTGTATTCCTTGATACCACTGGAAACTAACATTCAACCCAGATGTTTGCATTCTGCACAATTGCATTCTCCATATGTATTCTGTTTTAAAAATCTCTGCTTAGTGTAGATGGCAACCTACTCAATTACGCTCAGAGTATTTTGCTCTTCTAGACATAACATCTGCAATTCGATTAAATGTTTCATCTATTTTCTTCCTATCATTCCAGGATATAAACCTTGATTCTGTTAATCCAGCATTGATGGTTTTTTCATTGTGAAAAGGACACTATGAAATTCTTTAAAACAATGCAGTACTTGAGAAGTGAAAAGGAAACAGCGTATTTTTACTTAGGAAAAGCTACTATGGGATCAGATCAGTGATTGCTTCATAATCACAGCTTTTCCCTTGCAGGCAATTAGAGAAGATCATATATGCTGGTTTTCTCTGAGGGCACTGAAATGCTTAGTTTCTGTTCCAGTTTTGAGTAAGAAAAAAATTAACAGTTCTACAGCTCACAATTCTGTGAATAGTCTCAATTTTTCAACTACTTTTTGTATCATTTTGTAATAACTTCTGCAAGAACAAGTTGCAGCTTTCAAATAGTGCATTTACAGAAAGAGAGAGATCTCACATGAAGTGCTGTGGAGTAGCCCAACACTAGACAATCTGCAAAAATGGCCAATATTTCTACAGATCAGCTAAGAAATGCCTACTTATCCCACATAAATGCTTTTGCAGCCTATTCTAGATCACACTGGCTTTTACATGACCTTGTCATTATGGTATCTGAGCACATCCAGACATGAAATAAGTGGCAGCGTTAATATCTGTTGTGTTTTCTTTCAATCTCTGTCATTCCTTCCTCATGAGGACAGCACTGCACACAGCGGAGGACATTCATCTTGCTAGGTCCCTTCACTTAGCATGTATCCAGCGCTCGTGTGAATCTGGTTACTCTGGAAAGCCAATCCACCATCTCCAAGAAGGTCCCACTGCTCCAGGAGGTGGTACTCATCTGTTGGACAGGGAGGTGCTGGAGAAGTGTGGCTCCTGCTCGGAGTCCTCCCTGGGGACATCCCTCGGGTGTCAGCCCCACACTGCCGAGTGCATCTGTGCCCACAGGAGCGCGGCAGGAGCAGAAGCACCGGGGGCAGCCCCAGAAGCACCGGGGTAGCCCCAGAGCTCCCTCCTGGTGAAGGTTTCCCAACACCTCTCTGGTCACTGGCTCCGTGCTGCTGCTTGCTGCCTTCCTGGGGACCTTTTCCTGGTCCCTTCTTTGGGGTATCTCAAAGAGCGGCTATAAAACCTGCGCTCTGTCTTACATCAAGAAGATTACATCTCAGAACTCACTATCTGTACAGCTGCTCAGACCCAGATCCCCTCTCCAAGTTAACCTTGAATGTGGAGTGATGTAGATATATGAGTTCTGCACCTCAAAATTATGTGTGTCCTTTGTCTGGAGCATGTGCTCCCTACCCAACTTCATCTTTTTTCTTCTCCCCGTTTGCATCACGCTTTTAGCTCGCTAGAGCAACGCACTTTACACTCAATGTACAAAGGACGAATTATTCAACCAAACAGCTCACAGAGGAGACAGCTTGTGACAATAGCATCAAGTGTTGATACCGAAGGATTATTATTTTATGATAGAGGCTAGAACAAATTATTTTTTGTGAAAGAAAGTCTGCCTTCTCAAATGCATAAAGTTTATATAATAGCCAGAAACTGGCCAGTTCAGCAGATTTTATACACATCACCGTTATATGTAATATTTTATGTTTAAATGTTCCAAGTTTACTCCAGTGTAAAGCTTTCCTTTAAAGAGTAATTCTCACCCCATAATTCACTTTTATGATTTTCTTAGGGCTTTAAGTGTAAAAGCTCAATCTGGTTTTGTTTTATTCTTTAAAAAAAAAAAAAAAAGGCACCGAGCAAGTTAATTTTTACATCGAATCTTCCAAAGGCACATTGTCAGATCTGAAGTAAAACATGTCACTTTTGCAAATAGATGCGTGCACACACGTGTGCATCCAGAAACACAACAGCTTTTTAGGGCTTAACGACAATAGAAATAGTTTCACGCGAGTGGAAGGAGGGAGGCCCCGCCTGGAGCCAATGACTGCAGCAGGCTGTGCTCATTCTTGGGCTCCTCTCCAACCCTCCCTCAGGCCCTCCTGTTTCACATCTAGTGTAAGGATGTTTCTCTCCCCCAGACAGTTTCTCACAAACCTAAAACTCAGGCTTTCTGCCAGATGCTGGATCTTAGGCTGAGTCCTTTGCCTGACCATGACCCTTTCCGTGTCCTCTCCCTTGCCTTTACTCTCAGCTGCAACAGGCAGGTTCTTCATTTGCTTTTCCTCTTCCTCTCCTGCACTGTAGGCACAGAGGACAGTGCTGGCTCCTGCTTGGCTAAACCATGTGTGCACGTTCTCAAGTGTTTTAATACAACCCCGAAAGAGAGGAGTTGATGAGGCTAAATGAGGATATTCTGTGTGTTTGGGCTGGGCTGTTATCAGACCACAACACAAATGTTGAGCCCTCCCTGGATCCATTAAGGCCAAGGAGGGGACTGCTTCTTTAGCAGAACAGTAAGAATGAGTAGCAGGGATGTCTGCTTCTGCAATCTCCCTTTTTCTTTGATTGCTGCTCAACTTTCAGACATACCATGAAACCAACCCCTTTTTGTCTGCCAATATTCTATTTTAGACAGAAATTACTCACAGTATTTTCTAGGATCTAAACTATACCTGCTCCCAGAATTGCAAAACCAAAACCATACGTGGTTTGCATTACCAGAACTGACTCCACTAGTATCTTGGTCCTAACATGTTTTCTCTCCATGTAGACTGTGCTGTATTTGGGAGCTGCAAAGATTCCTCTTGCATTCCACTTTGTAGTTAAAAATATTTTAACTCACGTACATGCTGCTAAAGGGAAATGCTTTTACCACCAGGATGCCATATGAAAGTGTTTAAATCCCCTGCTCATCCACACAGGGGTAACAGCACAAATAACGGTGGCAGCCGCTCCCTCCGGAGTCACTGCCTTCTTATTGCTACGACAATTTCATAGTGCCGGTGCTTAATAAAGTAACACTTCAGGATCAGCCAGGAATGTGGTCCCAAGGTTCACGGCACTGCACAAATACAGAGCAGCTTATAGGATTCCTGCTGCTCTTGAGCAGCTTACAGCTTCTGGTGTGACTATTCTTCAGTCATTTTAACATTTAGCTTGACAAACACATTTATAGAGGTGGAGCAAGTTGTGTAAAAGTCAGTTTTACTAGGAAAACAGAGATTCTTTTCCAGTCAAATGACATATGCTCAACTTACCAGGGGCAGTCATTCAGACTATCAAAAACGAAAAATAAGCATTGGTCTCATGGGATTGCAGAGGATTCCTCAGATCACACAGACCCACGATTATCCGTGCTGCTCAAATGTTGGTTCACTTTTTTAGGGAAAAAAAATTGGTGTTCCCCAAGGCAAAAGCTGGGTGCAGTTCTGGGGACAGTTTACTCCAGGAATTTCTACTTACTGTGAGAGTTTTGGTTCCCATCAAGCCACAGAGTACAGGCACACACATAAGCATACAACTGACACCCTCAGTGTCATCTTATAAAATGACCAATCTGAAACATTGCCTTCACATTCAGGCATTTTACCTTGGAAAATAATAATTTAAAATATGTATTTATGTATACATAAACGCACATACACATCTCAGGGTTCCTGTGTGCACTTGGCAGCTCTGCTATAGACAAATTTTCCCGAAAAGCTTATAAGGGGATCACTCTACGTATATCGTTTAGGCACTGTTGGTACCACCCTGCACTATTTGTACTGTCCTGGAAGACAGATCTTTGCTTAGAGAATTTAAATTGCTCTCTCAGTGATTGCTGCATATCTACAAAATGAAGTGTGTGATTACGTAAAGAGAAACATATAAAGGGCACAGCAAAGGAAGTGAACTAAGGTTGCACAAGCATCTTAATTTTGGCGTTTCCTAACTTATGAATGACTTCGATGTAGATTTTGTATTTTATCGTGAGAATTCCTGTCCTCATTTTAAAGATATTTTTCAGCTACAGCTCACAGGAAGTTTGAAGTGCTCCAAAATGGGAGCACACCTTCCTCACATCTTTAATTGATTCTGGATCCAAACCAGAATGACTGAATAGTTTAACGAGTCACCATAACAACAGCTGAGCGCTTTAGTTTAAGTATTTTTTCTCTACTCTATTGTTCAAAGAACCAGTAGCTGAGTCATAGGCTTCACACTCTTATTCTCAAACAGACTTAACCAGACCAAGACAACAATTTTAGTCTATTTGTCCTTGGTACACAATACACCATCGGTCAAACATTTCCTTGGTCCCAACAGGTAAGTCCATTGAAGAAAATATTTTAAATGTGTTATTACTCTTATTGCGTGATCAGCAGAAATGTGTGCTTCTGACAAAATGGTGGTAGATTTTGATTCAGTAACCACTTTTTAAAGATTTCATTTCCATTCACAGCAAATCTTGAATCAACATAAATAAATACATCTAAGCAATAGATTTTATCTGTCTGTACTTTCAGGAGGATTTCTTTTTCTAGCCAGTACACCCACATGGATTTTCAGATGAGCTTTAAAATCTTGGTTCTTTCACAAAAAATTCCTTTGCTGGAATCAAATACTGGAAAATGTTTGATAACAGAACCTTTACCGAAAAATGCTCATAGTATTTTTAACAGTCAGACATGTTTCATCTCTGAAGAACTTAAACCAAGCATAATAACAATCTAAAGTAGGATTCTTAGTTTTAAAAGTACTTAAATCATGCTTAATCTCTTTGATAACCACAACTTATTCACGTAAAAAATACTAAATTAATCAGAATCTTCCATCAGAAATACCCTATAGAACCCTCTCTGCGTAACTCACATTTTGGAGTGACAATCAGCAGACACTAAGACACATGCGGAGACCAAGCTTCTACTTGCTCCTACAATTCAGGTACTGAACTATACAAATAATGTTGAAACACTGTGAAGAAAAAAATCTCAAAGATACATGACACAATATAAATTGGAAGAGGTTTCCAGCTTTGTCAGATACAAACAACAGGATTAATTTAATGAAGGAGGCAGTTCTGCCATAGTCTATTAATAGCTGTACATATCAGGAGACTGGGATGCAAGACAAAGCATTGGCAAATATCAAACAAAAGTGAATGTGTGTCACACCCTTGTTTATCACACCACTCCTTTAGAAAGGCTGAATAACATGAATACTTTTCAGTTTTCGTGTTACTGATGTCCCTGGTGATATAAGAAGCCAACATAACATCCTGAGTGCTGGAATCTTAAAGCATTGCTTATGCCTTTGGAAGTTCATTTACATTAGTCCAAATGCCAGGTGGGGATATCAGTCAGTGAACTTCTTAAAGGTGTTCTCTAGCATATTGTGAATGGATAAGATGTAGACCAGCTCAATATAAATCCTCCTTTGGTCTTTTTACGGATCAGACCACAGCTGAACACCTGTAGAAAAGATTATGTACAGATGTCCTCAAAGATTCAAACAAAGAAGAGCATTAAGGAAAACAAGGTGATGTGAATTCAGGAAACTATATTTGGATCACTACAGTCGCCAGAGCGCTGCAAAAGTCAGACTAATTTGTCATCTAGAAAGCCACAAAAGCTAGATCTGTCAAATAAATGTGAACCTCCACTAGACCCTATCCTGTTTCACGGCTGGAAATAACATTTGATTAAGTAGCTGAGAAGATAAATTAATTAAAAAGTCGTTAAAAAGCTTGCAAGAGTATAGCAGTGTTTTATTCCCATACTGACTATGCAGCTCTAGAAATGATTTACACAAATGGGGATCATTCGCTGCCATCTTTCAGGGGTAAGACACAAACTTTTAAACAGCACATGGCAGCATATGTATTCACAAGCATTTTCTCAGACAGACCGATTTGCTCAAAAATCTTGATTTTGCAAGAGGAGCAACTGGATCTCTAGAATATGTTATGCTATTCTGAAGCTGCACCTAAACCAGCTTTCAATCCCAATGTTACCTTGTGCCCACACTACTTGGACATAGGTCCCTGGTTTGTGCCAGCACCATTCCTTTTGTCCCCACACCTTGATATGATTATCTGCTGACCCATTCAGAAGAATGCTCAAAAGTTATTTTTCTGAGGTATATATTTATTTATTTAGTGGCAATTCAGTTAAAAATATTTCATCTCAAACACAGTTGTCTTGTTAAAGCAGTGGAAAACATAGGACAAGCTTTCCTGCCTGACCCAGAGATTAGATCGTCAGGGACATGCTGAAATATGCTCAATAGATCTTTAAAAATATTGGTGAGATTTCCATTGGGTCAGTAAATTCTGGTATTTTCTAGAAGAACTAAAAAAGATGAACCAATGCAGAGGAAAAGTGATCCAATATCAAAGAAGAATGCTCCAGATATTCTTCTCTGACAATCTAGCTACAAATTCCTGCTCTGCATCCAACTCCCTGTTCATATAATACAGGACATTATGAGGCTGTCCACACTAAGTGTGATTTCAGTAGTACAATAACAGAGTGACACAAACTCCTAAAATAAACAAAACAAAGATGTAGACAGTGAACTTCATTCTTCCTCAGGAAACCGTTTTGAGGATGTCATGCAAAGAACTTACATGGGACACACCAGCAAATGTCCCAGATTTGCTAGAATTTGCTAGAATTTCTCTAGAAGACTTACCATATGGTCTCAGTTTTACTGGTTTGTGCCAGTAACTTCAACAGGATCAGGCTGAAATGCCTTCACATGGTCATTCATCCTGTTTAGCTGTTAGCAAGCTCCATGTGGTCTCTGTCCATCACAGCTCACGCTCTTCTCACCTGGGTGGAAGTTCTTATGAAGGACTGTTCCTAAATGGCAATGTGGGGGGAACCACCTGTTTTGAGGGGAAAAACACTATGATTTGAGCTTTGCTGTGTTGTTTGCCCTCAAAGTGCCAAGGGCAACTACTCCATGCCCTCAGAGGCCATGGTCCACTTTATTCAGTAGAATAACCATAAATCACAATCCCAGACCGAACACCTTCCATAGATGCTGAAAGAGAAATTCAGCATCTTGGTTTTTATTGTTGATGGTTTTGGTGTTGTTAATATGCAGAGAAGCACAAGGCTTCTCTGCATAATAGGGAAGTTTTTCCTACTGTGCCCTATTCCCATAACCTTCTTCACTTTTTCTTTAAATCCCAGGCATGCATTTCTCTTCATTATGGAAAATGTATGCTTAATTTAAGGCCCAAAACTGAAATGCTGCTTACAGTAATGCTTTCTTGAGTCTTATTAACTTATGAACTCTTGGTGGGTTGCCCAGCACTCGGAGCAGCTTTTCTGTTATTTTCCAAGCTACATCAAAGTGTTTGTCTCAAGGGCCTGAGGTTTTCTTGTAATTTTCAGTGAGAGAAAGTCTCAAGAATAGTTTTCTAATGTTAGTCATGTGTGCTATAACTGCATTTCTCTCTTTATGCGAAGCTTAGCAGTTCCCCTATGCAGAACACTGAGGGAATACAGTACTCCAACGCTAGACACAAGTGATGTGAAGGTTATCCAACGTATTATTCCTCCTAGCAACCTTGGGAAGTCAGAAGAGGGCCTCAGACATGCAGTGCAAATCTATACCCAAATCTGCTGCTGTTACAATGACTTGGGCTATTACACAAGCACCATAGCAGACTCCAGGTGAACTTCAAGGCACTGCTGCAAGTATGACATTAAATTTTTCTTCCCCTACCATCCCCATATACAGTAGAACCACATCCATCAAGAGTATGTATAAATCCAAAGTTTGCTTTCTAGCTGGCAGCATTCATACCTGAAGATGAATCATGAATAATACGGGTTACTCAGGTGTCCACACCTGGAATGGTGACAGACTTTCCTTCTTTTCCTATAAAGTCAATTTTTACAACCGGTCCTTTTCCTCCAAACTACATGAAGCCGTAGGTACAGAGTAAACACATTGCTGATGGGATTTGGAGCAGCAAATCTTACACACTCCAACCTCTACAGCATATATTGGACAATACTTGGATGATTAGTATCGATACATTTCCCGAATTATGCAGGGCAAAATTCACTTAATAACAGTCACTGTCCTGTGGAGAGACTCATAAGCTTCCCCTGACACCTGAAGAAGCCCTTCTGCCTAGCTGTGAATGAAGCAGGACCACCACTGCACACCACAGGGCAACACAATTGTCTCTGCCTAGATTCAGCTCCTGCTCACAGCCAGAGCTAGCAACTGGCATATATTGTGCCGCTGTATTTTACCTCACCAGTTTCTGGAAAACTCGAGAACCAGTTAGCAGATTTTAATTCTTTCTACTATTTATCTTTGTCCTGGCTGGAAGCAAAGCTCTTTTTTGTTAACCTTTTCAGATGCATTGCATGGCTACCGATACAGCAAAGACTTCAAGCAGCAGCACATACTGATGCCAGCAGTTCTGAACATTTATTGCCTCAGCAGGAGCCTGCAAATCAAACGCAGCGAACCAGCAGCTTTCCTTTCGGCAAACAAATGTCCTGCCTTCACTTCCCAAGGGATCAGAGCATCTCGGCCTCCGGCCTCTGCTTCTTACAGAAGAAACCTACTTACATCTGTAAGCCCCAGAGATCTGTTTGACTAGAAGTGGTCCTTCAAAGCAACCTGGGGTGGACCTCAGTCCACAACATGATTGCTTTATGCTGCTGTATGAGATAAAGGAGTCACAGTGACCTTCTAATACAACTCTCAGATTAAGGGCAGATCTGTGCTAGCAAATAAGCACCATGGGCACGGATCTGCAAACACCGTCAGGGCTTACTCCCTAATGCATACCACAAAATAGATACAGACACACACTTGAGAGGAGTTCAGAGAGAACAATTTTATCATGTGTTGCTCATTTGTTTGGGTTTGTTTTTTTTTTCTGTGGAGTGAGGGAGTGTGGGGATTAATCAGCACATGCACAGTGTGGATGATGAGAAGACATTGGTTCCTGCAGGACAGAGACGCAGCCGGAGCGTGCAGCCCCGTGCCCGGGGCAGCTGCGTGTCCCTGCCCCGTGCTGCCCTGCACACCTGCACAAGAAGATGCAGAGGTGCCATCCCCTGGGCCTCCCTCCTGTACCAGGGGAGGTGCTCATGGCCGCAGGAGGTGAGGGTTAGCTGCTCTGATTTTCCCCTGGGCTGAGCATCCTGCACAATGCTCTGTAGGCAACACAACACAGAATCAAACCTCTCAACACCGACATTACCCAGGCTGGGTGAACTTTGCATCTCAGGCTGAGCTTTGCATCTTACAGTGAGCTCTTTTAGTATGTGCTGGGTGATTTTATGCTATGTGCAGTATATTGTAATCCACTATATATCCCCTTCTGCATTGCAGCTTCAAAGAAACACACTTCTTATTTAAACATAGTTCATTCACTCGGGGCTACAGACAACCTCAAGTGACTCCAAAGGCAAAGGCAGGTAACAAAGACAAGACCTAATCCTGAAGCATGTTAATGTTGAGTTTTGTTGGGAATTTTGTATGAGCTGGGATGAGAGAATCTGGCCACAAAGTGTTTGTAGAAGCACAACTCTCTCAGAAAATGTAACCTATTGAACTCTTCCCAATTAGTAATCAGGCTCCTTTCATTCTTCTGAATTACAAATACCAGCTAGAGAGGGGAGGGAGAAATCCACACCAATGTTTTACATCAATTAAATCCAACAGAACCTCAAAGTTTATGTATTATTAAATCTGCTGTATAATTATACCAAAGCCTCTTTCAGTGGTTTGTTAGATATCTTAAATAATCAATTTTTTTCCTATATCGCTCCTTTGTTTATTTCATAATTTTATCTGCCATCAAATAGTTATTTTGTGTTTTTTTGTTTTAGTTTGGGGGGGTTATTTGTTTGTTGTTTGGTTTTTGGTTTTGTTTGTGGTTTGTTTTTTTGTTTTGATGTGTTGGGTTTTTTTGGTTTTTGGTTTTTTTTTTTAATCTCACAGTTCTTTGCTACTGGCTAGACATCTTTCATCATTAATGTTGCTCTAACATCAGCAGCAATACAGGACCAGACTGTGGACCCCGTACTCAAAATAGCCAAAATCTGAGTGTACCCCTGCTGACTTCAGTGTAATCCCTTGTGTGAGCATCTCTTCACCAATGGAAGCTGTTCACAATTTGACATGTGATGTTTTCGTGGTCACTGGCACTACTGATTTCAGAGAATTTTTGAAAAGATACTGGCTTATTGTTTATTCTGTCATTGATTTAAATCTTGACAGTCTTGTAAATAAGCACAGGTAGAAGAAAAACATTTCTATGAACCCCATCTTATTGATGAGGATAGGTGGGCAGAGGGATAATGTACCACTTCTAAGCCTTGCTTCATAGGTATTTTAGGAATAAGATGGAAAGCGACTGCAACACTCAGTACTGTGGCTCACAAGCCATGAGGCAGATTGTCAGGAGACTACTGTCTGCAGCTCCTGGGCTCATGCCTTCTGAGGCCAGATGAAATCCAGACCTAAGTTGTTCCTATCTATTATTTGTGTATTTATAGGGTGTCAGTCGCTGAAGTACTGAAAGGCCAGACTAGCCTGAGGCCGCAGACTCAGCATCCAAACGGAGTTCAGATCTCACGAATTCCTCCGTCCCATTCCCATGCTCCGTTCCCTTCTCTGTGTGACATGAAAATAAAAATAAAGCTCAGGCCACCATTATCTCTAGGGCTCTTTGATTTGATATAATAGATACAAATGCACCATCACTGCCCCCAGTAAGTATTTACACATTTTGCCCATATTTCTACAGGAATTTTATGACGCAAAAAAGCAGCGCTGCAATCATATAAATCAAGAGACTCGTTTCAGAATTGCCATGGTAAGCCAACTGCGTTCCTGTTGTTTGAAGTGGACAAGAAGGAGTAAGAGAAACAGTGGTGACATAAAATATATGTTAACATTCAGCCACATCTCTGGTATGCTCAGCAAAGTGCTTGTTCATTGTCTTAATTCATTCTCACGCCCTTTTTTGTCCCATGCAAGACAATGAAAAGCTTGGGAAAAGAGTGAGGTAGTGGAAGAAGGGAATAGTTGGATTTTTGGGGGGTGCTCTTTTGTTGCCCTAAGTGATTATCTTTTTCTAGTAATAAAAATCATCGTGAGCAGTGAAGGTGACCTTTTATACAAGTTTTACAAACTGCAGGGACCTGAGAACCTCTAATCAAAATCTGCTGGTGAATCTCGAAAAGTTAACTCCTTTATTCTCTTCTTGCCTAAGCCACAGTTGGAAACAAAGAGAACAGGGTTCACCTAATCAAGCATATCTGACTGTATCTGAGTTAGTTATCAGTGTTTCCTTCATAGTTAACAAACATAAATAGGCATCTCAGCTGAAAAAGGCCAGGTAAATCTCGCTGTAATGTTTCTCTCCACTGGTTACGTAGGGGATTCGTGGGGACCTTTAACACAGTTATTTCTACTAAAATTCTGTGAGACAAATCCCAATCTGATCGTTTCTGGATCATGAACACTTTAACACAAGGCATGAAGTGTATAATCCTTTATTTTATTTGCTTGAAATAGATATCATAGCTTATAATTTCCCTGTTCTCTCTGAATGACTCCACCCTCAGGGCAAAACTCAGTGGGTATCGCTCAGACACGGTTTCTCTTTAATGAGTAAGAAACAAGGCCCAAAGCCCTGCAGAACCCACAGAGCTTCTCTGCCCTCCTATCTTGTAACTTCTCTCCATATCCTTCTGTCTCACCTAAGCTCTCATCACCATCTATAGCTTTTAGCAGCTGGTGGCCATGATAAAACAGGTCAGCTGCCGAAATTCTTCAGATAACTTTCGACAGTCAATTTGGATCAACGGACTACAGGAATAGCGTATTTCTTCCGAAAGCCACGCTCAGTTTATTCCCCCGTGCAAATGGCTAATGTTCAAATATGTCAAACAGCTCAGGATTAACTGTACTGGAAAGTACGAATTTAATTTCCTCTGTTTAAGAATTATAAGAGAAGCTTGTTTTCCAGCTTCACACATGCAGAATAGTAATTTCATTTTACTTTAGGGTTGTTTTGTGCAGGGTGGGGGGGTTGGTACCACCTACAGCATTAATTCAACAACATGCTTAAGCACACACATAGTTTTAAGCAAGTAAGTAGTATTAATGAAGTAAAGAGATGAATATTGTGCCATACTTTGGTAGGCAAGACCTGAAAGTCTGAAAATAATTTGTATTTTTTCCACACATAAAAAGCAATAGAAAAACACTTATTCCTTTAAAACCTATTCATGCAGTAACTAATGGCTTGACTTTGGACCATGGCATTGTCTCGATAAACTTTCTTTCCAAAGGTACTGCTTAGTTTACTCCAGAATAGGAAGAAAGCCAGCAAGCGAGAAAGATTGACACAGGGTTGTGTTTGAGGCCAGATTACCCAGAGGCAGAAAGTGGTGGGCAGCCTTCCTTGGGACCCTGTCCCAGTGACATAGTATGTCTTTTCATTAGAGAAAAATTGCTTTCACAGGCATCATAGCAACTCCTGAAGGACGCTCTGACTTTCAAAATGGGACAGAGAGTTACTGTTTAACACTGAAATACTATTTATTAGACAAACATTAAATTTAAATAGCAAGAAAACACGTGAAACCATTGCAAAAGTTAATGTATTTTCTTTGCTGCAGCTTTGCCTTTCATGTTACTTTTGTTGAAGAAAGAGTTTTGCATCGGAGCAAAGCTTCAAAAAGCACCAGTAACATTAACTGCAAATTACTTGCCCAGTAATACTGTGCATTCTCCACAGTCACATCACTGATTTCAGTGTTTACTCCTGAATAATTGCTTTCTTTTCCACAGCTCAAGGATCTTCTCATAGATGCAGGAAGAAAGTAAAAACTTCTGTGTACGTGACATCAGTCTGCTGCCGCAGCAATGCGTGTCATCTTACGTGCAACCTTTCCAGCTAAATTCTGCTCTTAATTATACTTGATTCATACTGTTGGCTTGCATACTTTTGCAGAAATTTAAGAGAGGAGAGAGATCTATTGCAAGACTATTATGGGTACAGCTCTGCTCCCATGCTAATCTTACTTCACTGATTTCAACCAAGTTGCTCCTGATTTATATTAGTTTACCAGAGATCGGGTTCAAGCATGAAAATTATCAGGAAGTAATAGACCTTTATTCAAAATAAAAATATTTTTCCTCATTAATCAGGAAAGGCCATGGAAAAAGTAAAGAAGTAACTTTACATTTGCTGATATGTGGGAACATTTGCCGAAGTACTAAATTCCCCTTTAAAGAAAAATAGCATGTGCTAAAGCTTTAAAAGGAGTCCAAACAGAGGATTAATTGAGGAGATTGATTTCAGTTCTCCCCACCCTAGTTTAATAGGCTTTTTCCCAACTGGGTTTTGGTGAAGTTTGGTTTTTTCAACCACTTGTTCTTAACAGCAGTAAAGAAGAAATATGGGAATTGATTTATCATGAGGATTTTCCATTGTGCTCAATGGACACTCTGTACTGCCCTTTTTTCTTACTTTCTCGCTAATATGAACCTGATATATTTTATACATTGGATCTACTAGAATCATGTATCTTATTTAAACACAGAAGACCTGGACCTGGTATTAAAAAAATTACATTTCAAGCTGATATTTTACTGCAACATATAGCTCTTATTTTCAGGTTGCCTGGGAGTGTAAATTTGCTGATACACCACTGTGTCTTAGAACTGCTGTGTATTAGCTGAGGATCCTGAAGTCAGATCAAATCTGAGAACTAAAAATCTTTCATAATAAATGTAGCATTTGACTAGAGACCAAACCCTGGCTTGGTTTTGGGTCATAAAGGTGCAAGTCCCTCATCAATCAAGTTCTTTTTGAACTGATCTAATTCCAGGACGTTAACTCTTAAGAGCCCCAGGAGCTAAAACAAAGAGGAAATTACTCCTTTTAACAGAGAACGCTCTTGTAACTGCAGCAGCGTGACCCACCAACAAAGACAGCTGTGTCCCACGCTGCAGGAGCTCGGGGCAGCTCATCTACCCCTGGTCATACCACAGGTGGGGACGAGCAGTCAGAGGCAGCTATTTCTCCACGTTGCTCTAACCTCCTGCTATTTTAAGCTCTGGCGCACAGCGGCCTGATCGGGCTTTGCTGCAGCTCCGCTGGCAGATCTGGTCCTGCTCTGCATAAGCCGGTGTAACTGGGACCAGAGTCAGACCCACCAAGCCAGATCCTTGGCTGCATTCGCAGACCACACACCCCGCTGGCTCGGCCTCACCTCGGCTAAGAGCAGCCAGAGCTGGTCAAAAACCAGAAGCAAAACGCTGCTTTTTTTCTTTTTCTTTTTTTTTTTTTTTTAACAGCATAATTTTTAACTGTGCGAATGTTCTTCCAGGTTTATTTAAGCCACAAGAGATCAGAACAGCAGGCAGGGGATCAGCTCCCCAGGAGACTATCCCAGGCACACCCCTTTCTCTCTAGGAACAGATATGCCCATACTATGTCCAGATATTGCTGACTCTGTGATACAAAGCACATGATCTGGCCCCTGTGCTACATTTTCTGTCAAAGCTGTACCTAGAATTTATGAAACTCTGGTGATTGTTTTTCCCTCTGTTCTGTTTTAGATCAGGCTGAGAATTCATCTGAGCATTCAGAGATTTTTAATATCGTCTTTTTCTGGCTAAGCAGACATAATGTTTTATTATTTTCCCACATTGCAGGCTTTCCAAAATGTATTGCTTTTATAAGTATAAATGCAAGAAGAGGGAGAAAAAATGAGTAATTATATGTCCTATCCTTTCTTAACAAAGCTGTGTGTTGGAAAAGAGGGAGAAATTGAGAAAAATTGAGAATAAAATTTATTGTAGAAATTATTTCTCATCTCAGCTGTCTTCCAACTAAGCTTCCTCTCCCAAACCTCGTGATTTCAAAGACTGTGTATGATACATCTTATATGCAAGGATTTTTTTTCAATGCAAGAAAATGTTTCCAGTTTCACTCAAATACCAGGAAAAAAAAGTGTGTTCAGTGATATCTCCCAGAACTAGAGACGCATTATGATTCTGCAAAGAATTTAAAATGTCTGGCCTGTCTGGCCTGCCTACAGAAACCAGCTGGGGGGGGAAGGAAAAGAAGAAAGAAGAAAGAAGAAAGAAGAAAAAGAAAAAGAAAAAGAAAAAGAAAAAGAAAAAGAAAAAGAAAAAGAAAAAGAAAAAGAAAAAGGGAAAAAGAAGAAAAAGAAAAAATAAGAAAACCTATTCCTACAGGAACCTGAAGGAAAGCACAATTAGTAGATGTTGTCACTTACTCTCCAAAAGCTATAGCACATGATTCTTTCCCCAGGACGTATATTAGTGATCTCAAAGGGGCATTTGCCTGTCACATTACATCCTGGAGCTTTGAATCAATATTTGCCTACTCCTGTCAACCTCAAGCACTTGAAAGTCATGACTCCTACCCCAGGCCAATATGTGATGAGCTCCCCAATCCTTAGATGCTTTTTTCTGGCTCTTTCATTTTTCATTAGAAAGTTTAGGTCGTATTTTTAGATCATGTCTTCCCTTGCCAGATATCCATGTGGTATTCACAGTGCTGCCAGATCCAAAATATTGAGAATATTGAGAAATACTTCTGGAAGTTCTTTACAAGATCTCCACTTGTGAGCCCCACCTGTGGTCAGCTCGCAGTGGCTATGTTTGGGTGTTATGTCTCCCTTAGTTTCACATCAATTCAGTGACGTTCATCCACACATCTACAACCTCACTTTGCAAGCAGCTCAGCCCAGAAAGCAAAAGCAAGCATAGGCTCTCCCATTATAGATCAGTTCAGCCCCCAGCCTCACATCTGTTTCTTGACCTAGTATCACCCCTGCTCCTTCTGCAGCGTTGGAGGCTCCACAACTGATGGGTTCAGTCCAGGGAGGGTTTAGCACCCTCCCCTCCTCCTTGTCCTGAAGAGGGATGGAGGCTTCAGCAGATGACTTCTTCTGAGATGGCAAGATGAGAAGAGCAGCAATGGAGCAGCAAGGCCCACGATCCATCTGAACTGCTGGGCCTTTTCCCGATCCCCTCTTCTTCTTCCCTCCTGTAGGGTTAATATGGGGTTCTCCCTTTTCCATTCTTCTACAGAAGATGTCACCAGCTCATGCGCAAGAGGGAAGGAGTCCTGTGGGCTGCCCGCAGCAGCTCCGCTGGATTCCCTGGGGCTGCTCGGGACATGGCAGAGGCGGCTAGTCAGGACTGCAAGGCATGTAAGGACTGCGACCTCTTACCCCACTGAGACCTCAATGTCTGTTGAACACACTCTTACTACCAAAAAGTCTTAAAATGGGACGACGCTATTTCTCCCCACCTGTCCTGGGCAGCTGCTATCAGGCTACTCATATCCAACCATCCCAGCAGGAGAGATGTTGTGTCTAGAGCTGCTTTCCAGCAACTTCTTTTGTCTCTTCCACTAATAATTCCCTGGCATCCTCTTTCATAAAATATCCAGTTTATCACTGTTTCTCATTACTTTAGTGACCACGATGTACTTAAACATGCAGCTATCAGTTACACTCACCGTGCAATACTCAAGAGGTGAAATCAGCTAAATCAGACGTTCACATGAGAGGCAAGCTTGAAGTTTGGCCTCAGTTTCTGAGAGAGATTATTGTAGTTCTCAGTGTAAATTATGGTTATGCTGTTAAGTTATAACCAGCTACTGGCATTACCCCAGTACCAGTGAGATAATTAGGAAATCTAAATGAAATCAATGCGTTTTTCACCCCTGAATTTAGGCACAGAGTGTAGATCAAATTCCTTGAATGAAAACTTCACAGAATAACACGGGTGTTATGAATTAAGACAAGCCCAGAGGTTCATACGAAATATCATGTACCCTATTGAAATTCAGTTTTGAGATGAATGTGTGCTTTGGGTTTGAGCTTAACATGGGACAAAAGACCCTCACATTTTCCAGTGCACCCAGCTCTTCTACATCTATTTTGTGCTAACCTACTGGATTTCTGATGTTACAGTATTGCATAGGTAAGAAAGAGGAAGAATGGTTATCTGTTTATGAGCATAATTTTTACCCAGTCAATGTTATGAAGCACAATGAATATTTCCACACAACAGTATTTTTAAAACTAGTTCCAGCCTATTGAGTGATGCTGAAGAGGAAACAACAGGGAAAGAGTGTTGCTGTATTCCAAATCACAATGGCCTGTCCTGTACTTGTATGCTGTCTAGACTTCAGTATTTGGGAAATTATGAAGAACATCCAGGCAGTGGAGGTCCCCATAAGATTCAGAGCAAAGAATTGGGAAGTCTGACTTGAAATTAGGATGAAACACTGAGGAGAGTTAGCAAATCTAGTAATCTATAGACAGCTGTCTGAAAAACAGCAGGGAGAGAAAACGGAGAAACAGGTTGTCTATGAAACAGGAGTAATACTTAAAAAGTTTGTTACTGCTGAGTGGAGCAGCAACAGGACAAAACAGGGTGACGGTGAGGAACTCAGTAGGCTCTGGTTACCCTTTTTATTTCTTGGAGGTTTTTCTTTATATATTCACTTCAATCACTTGGTCCTAGGGACTGGATTAGAAGCCTTACATCCTTCATTACTACTGCACTTGTCAAAGAACTTGAAATTAAACTATTTACACCTTTTCATATCTGGAAGTCCTATTAAAAGCCTCCTCTGTAACTAGTATCTTGCATGTGAGGCATAAAGACTCACGTGCACCTCAGAGATTCAGGGGTAGAGTCACAGAGAGCAGAGTTCTCCACCATAGCGATGTATAACCAGGAATCAGTCAGAGGAATTGAGCGAAGTGCAACACTTCCAACGATATCGCACAATGGGATTGATTTTGATGATTGTTTCAAGATTCATCTCAATCGTTTAATCTCCCAGTCCCTGAATGCATTTACTAGCACACTGCCTTCTTCTCACCCTCCACCACACCTTCTGCAAGCCTGCTACATCTGAGAAGGGTCACTTTGCAAACTGACAGTAACTTAGCATCTCAAAAGTACCTGCAAACAAGGTCACACAAGGTCAACTTTTTTCATTTGAACTGGGGAGGGGTGGGTGTTAAAGAAAGCAAGGCCAGCAAATCTCTAATAGTGAACAGAGTACCATAGTTTCTACTAGATTACGTCTTCCGGGCAAAATTCTTCTTTGAGAGTAACACAGCCAATTCTCACTGACCTCAGCAAGAGCCATGGGTGGGTGTCTGAGGGCACAGTTTGTCTCTTTGATTTTTTTTTTTTTGTGGATTGAGGAGAGAGAAACTGGTGTTCCAGAATAACCAGGTCCAAACTAATGCACCAAACATACCCACTACTTCATATACATTTTATACATACGCGATTACATATTACCTCACACCTTGTATTTCACTTTTGTTTGTGAAACAAACCAACAAAAAAAAGGAGCACATTTATCTTCCATTACTGTGAACAGCAAATCAGATTTCAGAGAGCTCATAATTTTTGCTCATGAGAGTCAGATTGATAAAACCTGTTCTGCACACAGCACTGGTCCCCCCTTTTTTGGATGCTTTCTTCCTGGGATGGAATCTGTTAAACAAACACCCTGGTCCCAGTAGGCATCTCCTGACAGTGACACACACAGCAGCAGAGGTGCTGGCCAAGCAGGTGGCATGGGCATGGTATGTCAGGGGCAGAACCTAATAGCCAATGTCACAGAACAAAGTAAAAATGAGATACTGTATCTCTTCTAATCAGCTCCCGGATACATGCCTAGCTGATTTAATGAATGACAACCTGAAACCTCACCTGGATTTAGACACTTACGCTATCCCTTTGGCTCTCAGTGGCTCACTCTTCATTATTTCAAAGATGTCCTGCAGTGATTATCCATTATTTACTTAATAGCTTCTTGTTTAAAGCACTTGGCTAAGCAACAGGCCTGGGATGAAGTAATTTCCCTGAGTAGAGAAACAAGAAGGGAATAAGGGAGAGCAAAACTGTTCACTGCTGCTGTCAAAGCTGTGTCACCACCCAGGAGGGAGAGTGAGACTCGTGACACCAGGGCAAGCAAACACAAGCTACGATGCAGCTGTGCTGGGCAGGGGCATGGGCAGCTCCCTGCCAAGCTTTGATTGGCATCTCAGACTTCAGGATACTCATGCAGCAGGAATTAAACTGTCACTCATAAAAGAAGAAACAGTGCTGGAAAGGCAGATAATCCCAGGTCTCCAGTTGTGTTTTCTTATACCTGTATTTCCTTACTCCTCCTCAATCCCGCTCCCTCTTACCCCTTTCTCTGGTCACAGAATCATAGAATGTCATGAGTTGGAAGGGAACCACAAGGATCATAGAGTCCAGCTCCTGTCCCTGCATGTGACAACCCCACAGTTCACACCATGTGTCTGAGGGCTTGTCCAGTCTCTTCTTGAACACTGTCAGGCTTGGGGCCGTGACACCTCCCTGGGGAGCCTGTTCCAGTGTCCACCACCCTCTGGGTGAAGAACCTTTTCCTAATGTCCAACCTAAACCTCCCCTGGCACATCTTCCTGCCATTCCCTTGGGTTCTGTCATTGGTCACCAGAGAGAAGAGATCAGTGTCTGTCCTTCCTCCTCTTGTGAGGAAGCTGTAGACCACGATGAGGTCTCCTCTTAGCCTCCTCTTCTCCAGGCTGAACAAACCAAGTGACTTTAACTGCTCCTCATACAGCTTCCTCTCCAAACCCTTTGCCAACTTTGCAGTCCTGTAGTGGTCTGATGAGCGGTTAATTTCTTGCCCAGCATCCTGCACCTTGTTTCTCCAGCACAGTCTTCAGGTCATTCCTCTACAAGGTAGGAGATAGGAATTAAGCTATGGACGGAAGAGAAACAAGGAAGTCAAGCCTCAGGTTAGTGTTATGGTGACCAGGCTGATGTCTGAAAGATGGGAATCACGCTCTCCACCATCGGCTATGGGGATCTGGGCCTGAACTTCTTCCAACTGATGTGCATCACCCTGATTTTCCAAGCGAAGGCCACCTTTCAGGAAGTACCAATACAGATACAACTTTTCTAAAGAGAGTGCTCTCCTCACGGTCTTGGTATTGTCTGCAATGTCTTTGACCGAGTCTTAACTTGGAAACTATATAGATTAGAAAAGAAAACCCTTTCACTAAATGAATGACATGTCTTCCCTCTTTTCCCCTTTTTAAAATCTGTTTTCATTTTGTGTGTGTGTGTGTGTGTTAGCTACATTTGATAAATCATGAGCTAGGAGTCAGCAAGATACTGCCGGGGTTTGACATAGATTTGATAAGTACTGACTAATCCTGACAAATTTCCCACTGATTACATTTCAAGATACAGTTTTGCAACTGGGTGAAAGAATAGGGACTTTATAAAATATCTTTGTGTGCGAGCAAATTTCTCAGACTAGTGCAATGGGAAGAATGAAAAGGATCCCAACTAACAGACACAAGAAAATACTGTTTTCTAAGTAGAAATGAAATGTGCTGAAAGATTTTACAAAAGGTTGTGATTTTCTGTAATTTTTGTAACCTATTTTAAGTGCATTGGCTCAGATGCTTTCCTTTGGTGCAATCAAACAGTACAGAATAAAATCAAATTGTGCTATAGAGAATCTCAAAGCAATCTGAAGAGCACAGTTAGTGCTGAGAAATTTTCTTCCAAATTAGCTTAAACTGGCCAAATAATCCGGCGTTTGACAAATCCTGCTTTGCTGACTTCAGTGTTTTGACTTTCTAGAGTTTCCATTATATCAGGTTTAACTACATAAAATGCAAGCAAAGAAATATAAGGCATATTTAGCTGACAAATCAGGTGACTTGACATATTTTCACATGTCAACCTTGACATACAGGCAATGCCTGAGAAAATGACACCTCCAAAGGAACAAAGATGCCTTTTTACATCAAGCTCCTGGGCTGACTTAATTGGTGACACTTCACAGAGGCAATTAATGCACAATGAACCTTACAGGATGGAGAACGAAAAAGTACAAAAATTTGGCAACACACCCCCCTAACTAGACCTGGAGTGAGAGTTTGTGCTAAAGGGAGCTGTCAGAGCTGCAGCAAATTGTGTTGTGACACTCCATGGAAGAGAAGAAACCTGGAAAACACATCGGTGCCTAATTATCAACTGTTTGGGTTGCATCTTCAGTGACGATACTTGATATCTGAATCTGGCAAATACTGGAGGAAAAAGAACAAGCATTCAAATTCTGTAAACATTTCTGATTTTCAGAAATGTTGCCCACTCATTATCCCCTTTTCCTTCTGTTAGATTTCTGGCTCTTTACCATCTCCAAAAAACATCCTTTGACTTATTTACTCACGGCTTTTATGTTTCCGTGAACTCCCATGTTACCGAATTTTACAACTCAAATATTTTCTGAAAATGCATTTCAAAGTCATTTCAAACTGCTAAAGGAAGCAGAATCTTAAATTTGTCTATACGCACACTAGCAGAAGAGTGCCTTTACCCAAAACCAAAACAGAAACAATGTCATGCAGCCTAACACATTGGAACACAAATAATCTGACTAATAATCAAATACAGAAAATATGATGTGCATTTAAAACACACAAAGCAAATTTATTGTATGCTTTGAGTAATATAAATCTGAGTAATTTTCACTTTAAAAATGTTTTAAAATTGCTTTCAATAAATGCTGAAAAACATCAACTCACATGAAGACTCGATAAAATGTATTTTGTCTAGTAGAGATGAGAGAGAAAATAAATACTTCTGATGACATTATCATTTCTGTCTCACTTTACAGGTCTAGCTAAAATGCAATTTAAATATGAATGAATGCTATTCGTCCTTTTCATTTTTCGAAACAACGGGTATTCAGGCAAACCAGATGATGGAATACATTTTTCCATTTGTTTGTACATTATCTGCAGACCTTGCCTTTATGGCTTTTGAACTGATTGCTATAATGCGTGTTGCTGAGGAAAAAAAAAAACAAGTGAGACAGCTCATATCTAAATCATAGTCCTAATCATAAATGAAAGCATATTGCTCGCACACAAATTTCAAATCTACCTAAATATTTGCACACTGTGTATTATTGCACTCATACTATCAGCATCAAAACAATGTCATGTAAGGTTATTTGCAACTAATAGTTACACTCAGTTATATAGCTTTAATAGTGATTACTTCTGGAGAACAGTTCATCCCTGCTGTTAAAAAATCCTCTAACTTTGTCAATCCTTCTGAAATTTTTTTTGAATTTGAAAAGAAACAAAATTTGCTACATTAGTGACCTTCCAGTTTAATTCTTCAGGTGGAAGACCATTTAGTTCCTTTCATTTTTAGCATGACACTCAAAAAAATGCTGCATATTTCAAGAGGACTGCTGTCAAGATCAGACTTCACCTTTACCTGAGTCCAATTGACTGAGAAATTGTTTCATTAACAGTGGTTTTGATGAAGACTAATGCTGATGTTTTAGAGTTTCCTAGAGATCTTTTTTCTAGGTACGCTTCATGACCAAAGACAAAAGGAGATTTTCCATTGATTTAGATGTCCAGCAGGTCAGGTCCTGTATTCACAGAACTAATAAATCAATTAATAAAGTCAAAATTCCATAAGATTTGCAAAACCAAATCCTTAAAGCAACATAAATTTATTGTTGTTCATTTAGAATCTAGATTCTGGGTGGCACTTAGTACAACCCCCCCCCTCCCCCCAAATTAGGCTAAAGAAAAATGTAGCACAGGAATTAAATTGATTTGTTTTTATGAATGTGTTTTACTTTTCATTACAGTGGTGCATTGGTCACATAATAATAGAGGAAACTAAAATCTATAATCATAACAGCATCCTTGCCTTAGACAGAAGTAATGCATGGGGAAAAACAAAATATTTCAGGCAGCAAATGTCATCAGTGTGCCCATACATGCATAGGCTCTAGCAGATTATACTTTTGTACAATCATTACTCAGTGACTCAATCAGGCTACTCACATTTTAATTTCAATTTGATTTAATTGCAAGAATTGTAATTTCTAAAGAAATTATCAGTACAGAATCCACTAGTGTTTTATCTTAATTACAGCTTATTCTTCATGTCGTCTATTCTTCTGTGAGTATGATGAATAATTGATTACATCATTTGCCACAATTATTTGATGAATAATCAATGGTATTCAATCAATTTGTTTAGCGATTGTACTTTGCAATTTACATTTAAGTAAAAGATTAAGATCTTCTGCACAGTTAAATAATGAACTATGTTTAAATAATGTTAAAACCGTAACACAGCGAAACAAAAGCTAATCAAGTTAGGTTTGTGATTTACACTTGTCCCATTATAGAGAGGGAAAAGGACAAATGGTATGGTGTATCATCCGTACCTTCTAACATCCTGGCTTCTCAAAGTGTAATTTTTAACTAAATCAAATTTAATAAACACAAAAGATTCTTAAAATCATCATGGATGTTTATCCAAAATAATATTTATTGCCTTCCATCAAGTTTTTTTTCCTGTGTAGTACTTACAAATCCGGGTTGATCTTATGAAACGGCTAATCATCAAGTGTTTCGGTGGCTGTGGGATCAGCATATGCTCTCAAATCTGTTTCATCTCTCAAAGCCAGGACCACAGAAGGTTGCCCAACCTTGGTGTCTCCTGATCAAACAGAAACACCTCCAGGCAATCAAATGACCACACTCTTGGGGAAAACACTGTGAAAAAAACATGGTGGCCTCACACACGTACAGGCAGGAGTCTAATGCCTGGTGCGACTGGGAAATCAATACGCAAAGGACCACTGCATTTCTGAGTATTCATCTGGAACTAGAGAAACGCAGGGAGTTTCGCCATTATTTCACAAATACAACTAGATTCATCTGAGACCGCTCAGAAGGCAGAGTACAATCATCCACAGCTGGAACAGATACAAAAACGTTGGGATGTTTTCCAAGAGCGGCTCCAGACGTCACTGCCACTGGCAGGACCGACTCCAGCTCCGGCGGGAGGGAGCACAAGGCACAGCTGCGGATCTCAGAAACAGGACTGGGATTTCTTACACATATTGTAAACTAAATGTTGTTCTTTTTGTCTAGATCAAGTTGACAATTTCGTCCTAGTCCATAGGAGATAACTAGGCTAGAAGAACCAATGAAGAAGTCTGTGATCAAAGGCAGGGTATGAAGCCTTTGTATGAGGATAACTTTTTAGCGCAGGTAGAGAGGACATAGGGAGTTAAACAGCTAGGGAAGATGCCTGGGAATTAAATCCATAAGAAACTTTTTTTAGCTGGCCATGCAAGAATTCAGCTGTCTTTTAAATAGAGATTAGGAAGGACCATATAGCTGAAAAAGTTATGGAGCCGTAGGACAAGGCCAAAATAAACAAAACAGGCAAAAATCAGCAGGAGAGCTCTTATACAAAAAAAGAAGGACTATTGCAAAAATAAATCAGAAAAGGAGACCCTGTAGCCTGGAACAATACTTGAGCTGGACAACCTGAGAAGCCATCCCCTCTCCCAAAGGCAAGCATGAATTCTAGCTTTGTCCTCAGCCCGTATCAAGATGCGATTCCCTCCCTCCATGCATGCTACACCCAGGTTTACCTGGGAAAAGAAATCAAATCTGAACACTGAAATGGAGTCAGAGTACTCCTCAGTCTATCCCTGATTTGAATGCGTGCTGACCAGTTTTCTGACTGCCCTCAAAGGCCACCCAGCACTTGAAGAAGGTTTGATGTACATTCAATTAAGGCTGTGAGAGTTGGAGTCATTCAGCCTGGAGAAGAGAAGGCCTGTAAGAAAGATGGGGGCGGACATTTTAGCAGGGCCTGTTGTGATAGGACAAGAGTTAATGGTTTAAAACTAAAGGAGAGGAGATTTAGGCTAGACATGAGGAAGAAATTTTTTACAATGAGAGTGGTGAAACACTGGCACAGGTTGCCCAGATAGGCGGTAGATGCCTCATCCCTGGAGACATTCAAGGCCAGGCTGGACGGGGCTCTGAGCAACCTGACCTAGTTGAAGATGTCCCTGCTCATTGCAGATGACCTTTGAAGGTCCCTTCCAATCTAAACTATTTTATGATTCTATGATTCTGTGATGTAGATCGTTGAGGCTCCTGAGGATACAGAGGAGGAAAGCAGTACACCTACTAAGGTAGTGGGGAAAGCAATCCTCTTAACGAGTGACATTTTTGAGACTGCTTTTTTAGAGACAAATCCATACAGCTGATAAAAAATGTATTGCTGGGTACAAGTCAAAGAAAGGAGTTGGGTTTATAGGAATCAGCATTTGAAAATTTATGCCTATTTGCTTCCACCACTCCACATGAGTTGCTTCCAGTTGAAGTGGTCCAGAGCACACAATGCATAACTAGAACAAGGTGCTCTTGTTAATATTATTCATTTACGTGCTTCTAGACAGCTTTTTGTCTGAAAAGCTCAAGTGCTGCACAGAGATTAACTAAGCCTTACAAGACCTATGTGGTGTAAGACAGTTTTATTGTCTGCATGCAGGCAGGGAAACTGAGGCATTCCTACCACTACTGAGAAGTACAAAGAGGAAAAGAATGGCCATTGTACTCATTGTGAGCTCCCTTCTTGAAGAAAGACTAAGAAACAAAAAGAGAAAGTATAAACCAAATGTACAGTGTTGTAGAAAGTGAACAGCAGAAATTAAGCATATGTCCTCCCCTAAAATCCCCAAAAGAAGCTGGCTTGTGCTTCACACCACAGAGGAAAGCTAAAACAAGAGCACAATCTCTCCTTGCAAAAAACCAAAACCAACCAAACAAACAAACAAAACCAACCAACCAACCAAAAAATCAAAATCTTGCCCCTAATATAACACAAATTTTGTTTTAAATGCATCATAAAACTACCAGGTAGACACCTGGTAGTGGCCTAACATCAGTAGACACCTGTGGGGTGGCCTAACATCAGTATAAAGGCTGCTATGCTTCACTCAAACTCTCAATTTCCAGGCATGGCCTTTTTCCATTCCCCAATACTTTAATTGCTTTAGTAATTAGCACAGCCTGACCTGTATCTTTAGTATCGGCTGAATCCAACAGCTCCAGATCATAAGATCAGCACTGGAAGTGACCTCTGGGGCCATCTGGTCCAGCCACCTCTTCCAAGCCCAGCTAGCCTCAAACATACATCAGTGCTAGATTACATTTTTGATACCTAGCTAAGGAGCTATTTTTGTTCACCTATGTGCAGTTGCAGTCACAACTTTGTATGTAAGGCTTCAATATGAAAACATGGGATACTTCAAAGATAATAAGAAATATTTAAAGTATTCACTGGAAGAGGTAGGATTGGAAAAGCAGGTCCGGTGGATTGCTGTAGGCATTTCCTTCCAGGGTACCTATGTGAATCTATACAGATGCTTTTCTCTCTACTTCAAAATCACAAAAACTTTTCATAAATTTTCAGCTCCTGCAACATAAGCCAAAAATTGCATTCCTCACATGAAATTCATGATAGCTGTCAGCACTACTTTCTAGAGAAAAATCCTAAACATAGAACATATTTTAGAATATATTTTTCATATAGTAGGTAACAGCCCCACGGAAGCTGAGGTTTTTACTGTTAAGGCAACAAAGCTGGGACTCAAGCCCCTTCTAAACTTGCTTATCCATAGCCTATATGTTTTTTCTTGCATGAATATTTTTGAAATATCTAAGAAAAGTTTAAGATATACAAACAGATATTGTAATTCTGGGCCTTTTTTATGTGCAAGTTTTCCTTATACCTCCTCTCAACTCAGTGGCAGAGTAGACCTCATCCTCAAATTATCCAGATTTCAGGTGGATGAAAAGTCCATGCAACTAAAAATTGTGAATGGTACTCAAGGGTAGAATGCAACAAAATCACAGGAGAGCTAAGTAGTTCCCACAGGAAATGAAAAAGAAAAAAAAAAAAAAAAGGAGCATATTAAGAATATTATAGCCCCTTCCCCAGTAGCTGCATTTGCAGATTGTATTTTTTTATCCTGAGATAAAGTCCCATAGCTCCAAAGAGAAAAATGTCTGTGCTGTTTCATCAGGACTACGGTTGGTAATTTGAACATGCTTTATTTCTATCCGTGTTGTGAAAAACAGAGCAGGTTGTAACACTATTAAAGCAGTTATACTGGATTTGCATTGCAGACATGGCTGTAGAACGGGTAAATTACATTACTGTAGCAAACTTCCCAGGCTACCCATATGGTTAAGTAGAAACTAAGAGTTTATAGCTTAATTAGAGGCATTTGTAAGTGAGGATCAGATAAACAGATATACAACTTAAAAGAGTGCATTGGCCATAAATTCTTTCATTCCAGATTCAGATCTGCTAATATATGACTGTAAACACCTTTGACAAGGTTATTTAAAAGCCAAGCAGTCTTATTTCCTATGCCTTTGGAACCTGAAGTGGGAAGAAGTAAATGACGGAAATCATGCAATGCTGCCAGCACAGTCTAAACGTATTTAGATCTTAGTGATAAGTGCTACAGAAATGCTTGACTAGGTGGCAGGGAAGAACACAGGACAAGGGACAAACAGCTCCATGGCTGCAAGCACATGGCTATTGGGAGCTCTTTTGCCATCTTTGCCACCTTTTTCTTCATGTTTGATTCATTTGTTCACATTTCCACTTCATTTTTTTTTAATTATAGGAGACATCCAAATCCATTCTGATGGAAAAAGTGATGGACACTTCTTTTAATGAGATTTCACCTGTCTGTACAAGTGTCTTTGCTTTCTCTCCGAAAACTTCCATGCAGATGCGATGTTTTTCAGACTTGGTTAAGATTTAAAAGGAAGTGTTCAGCAATGTGAGGGTGACACTACATCTAGGCTGCAAGGAAACAGAAGACCAGAGCACCCAGGCTTAGAATTGCAGCTGAAATGTTTAAGGTGATAAGTAGGTTTAACACACCTGCCTCTCATAAAGTTGTAGCCTAGGGTTGTAGTCTGAAGTTGTTTCCTGTGAATGTTACGTTTTTATTTTTTCAGATACAGAAAGATGATTTTTGACCAGACTGGATTCCAGATAACAAACTTACTCTGCTAACAGAGGAAAACCTAATGTACTTCAAAACATGAAAGGAAAATTGCCATTTCCTAACCTCAAATAATTCCTTGTTTAGAGAATCAAGAGAGACGCTGCCAGAGAACAGACCAAATTTCAGCTTTATATTAAGCTTTCATGGATCCAAATACATTTGTTTCACCAAGTGAGGAGAGTTTGCAATGGCTTAGAAGTCATTCTGGTAAAATTCTCTCGCCTTCTAAGTTGCCTTTATAGAAAAAAAAAATAAGTTAAACGTCTTCATTACCCTTATCTTTGACTTTTTTTTTTAATTGGGGATTTAAACACTGCAAGACCCCAGAGAACCAGGAGCTCCATTCTTGTTGCTTAAATGGTGTGAGGTGTGAGCAACTGAGACAAGGGCTGCAAACTCCAATAGCTTAAACAGATAGCAAAACTCCCGATAACAATACAGGGGAAGGGATTTAAATGTATAGCTGGCTACTTCAGTGCCTCCTTACCGCCTACTGCATACGTTTTGCCATCTTATTTACGTTAAGAGCAGGGCAGCTTTGCTTTGGGAAGCACACACCCCTGCCAGCTCTCTCGGGGGGCTGCTCCGAGGCCGGGGCTGCCGGCTCCGCACCCCCAGGGGCCGAGGCCCCCGCGCCCCGCTCTCTCCAGAAAAAAAAAAAAAAAAAAAATCAAGACAAATTAAACAGTATTCCCTGAAAATAAAACAAACAGTTTCAGAACAAGTATGAGGCCTTGGTACTTATTTTTTAAATGTTCTTTAAGCTTCAACGATTGTTTGCTGCTACCCCCTTACGTACAGTCATGCTGAACAAGCTATAGCTAAACGGAAAGTTAAAATGTATTCACGAGGTGTTAATGTCTACATCTTATTATTTGCAGTGTCCCGGGTGCAGCCGGCGGGGATGTGCACCCACCGACAGCACCGTGCGCAAATACAGCCGGAGCGGGCTCCATCGCCACCCCTGCACAGGTCAGCGGGAAGAGTTTTTTATTAACTTTCCTTCTCCTGCTCCCTCGGCGAGGAGCCAGCAATTGGCCCCAGAGCTCTGTCTGACCGGAGGAAACGGAGCGGGGAGCCTGCCCGTCCTCCGCCTGCTCCCCGGCCTTCCCATACTGGGGAGAAATGAGGTTTCCACAAGTTCTGCCGTCCCCCTCCCTGCGGTTCAAGCCGCAGCGCACCTCCCCCTGCGCCGTCGGGCAGCCGGCTTGGGCGGGGCCTCGGCTCAGCCCCGCCCCGCCGGGTTTTCCGAGCCGCGGGCCGTCCCGGCGCGACGGCGATTGGCGGGCGCGGCGGGCAGCAGCCAATGGGCGCGGCGGAACGCGCATGTCGCCGTCCCGGGCGCGGGGCGGTGGAGCCCATTAGGGCGGGGAGCGGGCGCGGGGCTCGGCCACTCGCGGCGGGGGTGCCGGCGGCAGAGGCGGCTCCGGGCGGTCCGAACCCTCCGCGGCGCTGCCGGAGATGTGCGTCTCTCGCCGGCGCTGACTCCGCGGGGCAGAGCCGGGTACCCGCCTCCTCCGCTGCCGATGTGACGGACCCCACCGCTGCTCGCCGCTCAGGGAATACGTCGCTGTGGTTCTACCGCGCAGCGGGGAGGGTAAGTGGGGCTCCGGTAGGGGACAGCCGGTAGGCGCCGGTGGCAGCCAGCAGCGACGCGCCGGGACGCCCGGTGGGTCTGTCGGGGCGCCGTCCGCAACCGGGACCGTGCCGCTGGCCGTTCCTGCGGCATCCCGCCCGGGGTCTGCATCGTCGGGAGGTGCCTGTGCGGAGCCGCCCGAGCACGGAGCCGGCACCCAGCAGCGCCGCTGGCGCAGCGCCGTCCTGCACCGAGTTGTTGGACGGGGGCTGAGGGTTCGGGAGGTGGCGAGGGGTCCTACTGAGCCCCGCGGCGGCTGTCGGGGGGGTGGCGCGGCGCCGGCTCCGTGCCCCCGGCGGAGGGGGAGGCGCGGCGGGCCGGGGTCGCCGGACTGAACGAGGGTCCAGATACAGCGACTCAGCTGTTGCCTGTCAGTGGGGTGACAACTGGCCTCTTCCAGGCAGCCTCCGCCTTCTCCCTTGTCCTCAGCGAAGTGTCCGCGTCTCGGCGCCCTCCTGCTCCGAGCGGGGGACCCGGCGGCTCTGGGGGGGTGGAGTGTCCCCAGTTTGCCATCCCGGCGGCACCTTTCAGACTCTCCTCTGCGAGCACGTTGTGCTGTTTGGGGTGACACCCCCGCCCCGACAGCGCCTGAGAGGCAGTACGGACCTAGCCCAAGTATGTATTTTTTTCCTTCCTCGATGAAGAGAGCTCTGGAAGGGCGATGGACGCTCCTTGAGTGCCTTCTCCCACATTTATTCCCACCGGCGGATTTTAAACTCCAGCAGCCACCATTTATCATCCGGCTGGGCTGAGTCCAGGGCGCCTTCGTTGTGGTCTGAGCCTGGAGTGGCTGGGTCTGGCCTTGGACAGGAATCTGTCATTGTACCCCAGCAGGGTGGCCGAGGAAAGCAAAATAAAGCACCCGCCAGTACCAGTGTTTCTAAATGCCATCAACGGGAGAGCCAGGAAATGCAGCAGGGGATATTTTACAAGCTCTCTGAGAAATGTTTATACAGAGGATTTAAAGGTTAACAATGCATATTCCCTACATGCTAAAACCTAAAAGGTGGCAAAAATAAATGGCTAGTGTTACTGCTGGTGAAGTTCCCTCTTTTTGTTGTTTAGCTGGTACCTGAGGTCTTTAAACTGCTTGGTTTTGCATGGCAAACTCAAGAGTGACTGGTGTGATTTTCTAGCAGGGTGTGTTTTTCCCCCTTTAGCTCTAGTTATTATTATCTCTGGGAGCAAATATTGTTATTTGCGTTACTTCTCTACAGCACAAGTATATTGCTTTAGCCAGGTTTTCCTCACAAAATGTCAGCAGGTCACTGTGGGCTTGGAAAGGGAATGAAGGGAAGAGGAGAGAAGGAGAGCACTTAACTCCGACTGCAGTGACAGATTCTTTCATTTCTCAGCGCAGAGCCCCGGATGAGCTGGGCTGGTGCAGTTCTGCCAAAAACATGGTTAATTGTGTCCTGTAAATCAAGGTCCACAGAGCTGCTCTCTTTCTGTATAACAAAAGATTTTGTAATGAGTAAGCCCAGATCAGTCATATAAAAATTTTAACATCAACTGGGCAAGGTGTGTGTGTAGGGACCTTACAGGGTTAATAGCTAAACTATTAAGATTGGAGTCAGATGTGGGTAATAGCAACAGGAGAGTCTGGTTTTTCCTAATATCCTGTAGTATGATAACTCTGAAGAAGGTAATTGTTTAAAAAAAAAAAATCTGTTTCAGTTTAAGATTTATTGAGCAAGAAGAACCTTACGTAAACATAAGAATCCTTTTCTTGTTTGGAAAGGCAAGAAATGGCTAGAAATGTCATCTGAACTTAAAAGTGAAAGACTACAAACTATGCATGGCTTTCCATGCATGTGTGTAAGAGTGTTATTAATCTAACTTTCAGCTAGCTTATTTTATGTCTTAGGGGGACTGGGGTGTTTACCTTGGGCTTTTGGCAAAACCGCTTCTGTGGTTTTTGTTTGGTGTGTGTGCTTGGTTTGGTTTTTTGTTTTTTCCCTGGCAAACAAGTTATTTCTAACATTTAATAAAAAGTTTAGAATACAGGAGTAGGAAATATCAAGTGTCTTCCAAAGGAGAAATGTTTGGTGTGGGGGAGTGGAGCCAGGTTTTACTTACATATATAATAAGTTGGGAATGTATATTTGTATATAAGGAGGAGATCTGAAGAATGACTTGGCATGCTAATGACCTGGCTTTTCAGAACTTCAAGAGTTTGGTCTGTCTCCCCCTGTGGTTATAATAAGAGATTAAATGCATTTGGCATATTTAATTAATTAGCATATGAAAATCAGATGGCTTTTACTTTGTCATTGTTTTCCTGTGAAACTTTTCTATGCTAACAAACATCTACATTTTACAGGGCAATTTAAATGGCTTTGCTTCATAATAGGTCTTTACAGATGGCTTTGACCCTTTCTAATGCTGCAACCTACAAGTCCTTTCCCTTTGTAATATGAATCTTGTGTAATACATTGTCAATGGCTGCTGTACGCAGCTTCTAACAGAACAGACCGAGAGTTGCACTTAAATTTAAAGCCTCTGTTTGCTAGGTCTTGTGCATTCCAGAGTTAATTGTATGTGCAGTGGTGAAGTCTATTCAAAACAAACAAGCTGGGTTTTGTTTCTGTTTTCTACCACTTCCTTATCTAAAGTAAAGAGATCCCTGCTGTTGGGGTATAAAAACATCATCTGAAACATTTTTTAATAAAATTGTCATATTGGAAAATTGTTGTATGATATAATATTACACTAAGAATACTTGATTATGAGACGGGTGCACGATGACGTAGTGGTTTATATCAATATTCAGCTTACCCCTTTGTATTAAGGCTTAAGCTTCAGTTTGGCCAGCACTGTGTTCTGCTTCTGCTGTTTAAACAGAGGTAAACTTGAGGTTAGCTCCAGCCATCAGTATATGCTTGGTGTAAGCCATGCATGCTTAGGTCTTGCTCCTGGAATTGTTTACAAAAATGAGTAGCTTTTACTTGTGTGCTTAAGTTGTTTGGATTAGGAGTTGTATAATGGGAAGAACTGTCTTGGAAGGATACAGCGCAGCTATTACAAGTCTTTCCCCCCTCCCACCTCATGGCTGAAGAATGGTGGGAAGAAACATGTTTTGCAAGTAACAGCACAGTGAAGTCGTAGCATTTCTGAAAGAAATTCCCAGATAGACTATCAGATCTCGATTTGCCAAAATTACATGGTTTTTTTACAGAAACCACAGTTTGGCTGCTGGGTCGTGGTCAAAGGGTATTTCCAGTTACTGAGGAAAAAGTCTGCTATAACTTTCTCTTTGTATTTTGCTTGTTTATATTGTGCACTAAATACATTATACTTATTTTAGCAATACTAAATGAGCACATGACTTCTCAACACAAACTGACAATACTTCTCAAGCATGTTCTTCTGCAAGGAGGTTTTTCTTAATGTACAAAATGAGTGACATGCTCAGATACAAGAGGTATGAGCCAATATAAACACTTTTAGTATTTTAGAAGTATCTGTAAATGACAGGGTTTGGTTGTTTGTGTTTTGTTGGGTTTTTTTTTCTAGTTTACCTTTTATTGGAGCTCTGCCTGGAGGTCTAATTCCTTAAATGTTCTTAAATATAACCATAAGATTGGTGAGTTGCTTTTCAAGATCATTTTGAACCTATTGAGCTCAGAGTGTTTTTCTAGCTTGTAAACCTGGGGTAGGCAGTGTCTCAGGCAGGCCTTTGATTTCCAAGTGGATTACACGTCAACAAAAGCTGGAACTGTGTTATTTCAGTTGTTCTGTACCAAAGTCATGTACTCCTGTCTAAGGTTTGTGTTTGAAACATTGATTTATAGCGCTTGATGGCTCTTGCTGTTCTGCCTTGTATGCTTCTCTCCTTCATTTTCCTTCTCTTTCCCCACCCCTTACTCCCTTGCTCTCTAGTTCTACTGAGTTGGCAATAAGGTGATAGAGTGTTATGGAGTGTGCTTGCAGGTTTGTATCTATGACAGTTTTATTCAGTTACCCCTCTTTTATCTAAGCACATATCCCACAGCTTGCAATTACAGTCTTTGACTTCAGTAACAATTCTGGTTTTTTTGAAATGTTTCCAGTTATGCACAATATTGGCTTCATAGAGCAGCTGTATGCCAAAAAAGCATTTCTAGCTGCCATCTAAATATTGAAATACGGTTGCTTTGCTTTTATTTAAATTTTGTTTTCTGTGATGTTTTTATAGCCGCCTTTTTGAGCTTGTTGCCTTCTGACTTTGCATCAGGTAGCCCCAATCTTAATATTGCATGATTCCAGAACTAGGCTTTTCTGACAGCAATTTGCCAAATCCATGTCTAATGTTTGTGTTAATGTGATGTATATCAAAACTCACTTCTCAGTGGATTTGATCACTGATTTGTATAATTGCAATTGGCATGATTAAAAATCTGCATGTCAATATCATGATGCTTATAATAAAGCTTACATACTTTTTTCTTTTTTAAGCAAGGTGTTGTTAGCACCCTAAATTTTCTTAAAGGGAGTCTTCACTGTCCAGACATCTTAATTTATGAAGGTATTTGAGTGCTCTAAAAAGAAAATAAGAATATAGATGCAGTTATGACTATAGCAATGTAGGCTTCAGATCATGCTGTGTGGTAGGACTCTTGCATCATCTTGTTCTGTAGGAAAGCTGCATCTTCTCCCACCAATCTTAAAAAGACTGAAATGAAAAGCTTACGTATTAAGAATCATACAACTGAATCTTTAAACATATCTAGACAGATACTTCTACACTACTCCTCAAAGCACACGTCTCTTCTGTCTTCCCATGCTCCTCATTGGAGCGATGTCAACCACATCTAACACAAGTGCTGTAATTGTTCAGCCTTACCTGTTTTACCCTCCCCTAATCTCTTCATTAACAAAGTACTGCTGTGACAGAGATGGTGCTGGCTCAGCAAGAGGCTCCACCGGGACACCCGGACACTCTTGCTCAACTTGTCAAGCCCTTGGGGTAGTTGGACGCTGCCCTCACCCATGGCCCGTTCCTGTAGCAACACAAATGCACAACAACCGTGGCACAAATTGAAAGCCATCTTGCACTTTCAAGTGTGGATCAACTTGTCTAACCACAGTAAAAGCTGACTTGTTTGCAAGTATGTTAAAAATTAGTGCATGATTAGTGAAGATGTTTTTTAAAGATCTCTTTTTGTAATCAAGTGTTTCAGTTAATCACCCAGAAGTTCAAAAGTGTTTATGTAAAGGAATTGCATGTGTTTGTGTGCATACTTTAAGACTAATATATTTTGACTTTATTCCAGCCTCATTTCAGAAATGTCATCTTTTGCAGGAATCAGTATTTTCATAGAAAACTAAAAGCTTCACATGCTGAGATGACTATTCAAAGTGTAAATATTTGTGTACTTTAAAATGAATTTTATTAAGGCATTGAAGAAATGCCTGAACCTAGTGTATTTGCGTTTATATATACATACTGCTAAATGAATTATGCTAGGTCTAGAACCTTACTGGTGAATTGCAGATGTTTTTTGTAAAAGTATACATATGGCTTTCTGAGAGCTCTGAATTGTTTTCTCATGCTTCGCTCATCAGAAAGATCATATGGATAACTTCATTGTGAGAGGTGTTTTTTCGATCTTGTTTGGAAAGCATGGTGGATCTGTGTGATGAATACCGAGTTCCCATTCATCCTAGGACTGAAATAAGTTCGTTCTGTGCATATGGAATATAGGAATAAGATATGTAGAGGATTTGTTTATATTTAACAAAATTAGGAGTATAAAGTGAGTGCAGAGGAATTTATAAGCCTGAACAGCTTGGCAGGCCAATAGCCAGCAAATGTGTTAGAATACTGCCAAATATGTAGAAAGCAGACCAGGGTCTCATCTGTACTGAGGTATGAGAAAAATCCGTAACTTCCACCCTGGTAAGGATGTTGTTACACAGGATGCAGCTTAGTTCTGTCCTCTCAGCAGCTCAGTGTAGGTTTGTATTTCAGCAGGTATCTACTAGAAGGTACCGCTACTATTCAGGAGAAATGTGAGCTGCCTAAAAAAAGCAAACAGTTGTGTTAAGGCAGCTCTTCTCCACAGCCAGATCCTAGAGTGTGGGTCCCCTTTTGGGGGGCACTGGCCTCCCCTTGGGAGGCCCTGGGAAAGGGAGCTGTGTACAGGGGTGAGGCTGGAGAGGGCGTCCACACAGTGAGAGGGAACCCTAGGCGTTGCTGTTGTGCTCAAGTATGAACTGCCAAAAAGCCATGGAAGGCCTCGCAGGGAAGGATGTGCTGCCAAGTAGGTTAGTGAGCTGAATGGTTGATTTGGTTGTTTGTGAATCCAGTAAGCATCAAGTTTTACCCCCTGACCTTTCATACAGACAATCTGCTTGGACAATCTTTGCGGGGGATTTCAGGTGATGCGAAGCTGTAGTTCAGTGGTCCATACTAATAGCCCATTTCTTTCTCAAGATATGATTTTCCAACTGGTGATTTCGTGCAAGAGCAGCTCTTATGGTTTTAGAGTAGCTGTTAATATATTGAACTTGAGCAATGCAAGTATCTGACTGAAGTGACCACAATGACAAGCGAGCAGCTGCTTCATTGCTGCAGGTTTATTGCTTTTCAGATTTCTTTTCAAAAATCTGCCCTGACACTCAGAGCTCTATTGTCTACTTCTGAATCTGCCATCTTTTAGGCTGCAATTTTGACAAGTTAGTTTCTAATGTCTTGCTGTCTGTCTCATATTGTACTGTAGCTGTCTATAAACCTTTTTGACCTATTAGTTGATGTCTTAGTAGCCTGGAGCTGATGCTGTAAATAGGTACTGATATAATGAAGGCTTTGTGGTATTATATAGAAGCACAAAGGTATACCTGGTTCCCTTATTTTAGGAACTGATGTAATACCAGGCTCCTGTTCATTTGAGGCTTTTTTTTTTTTACTTTGATATGTAAGTCAGTGTTTAACATCTAAATACGAACTCTTAAGCATGTGAAGTTGGATATTCAAGGGCATGTGTGTTTGTTCTTGGATATCTTTCCACCTTCCCACAGCCTCTGGAAGGAGGCTAATGCTTTGAAAGAACAGGTTTCACGAAAATCAGCAGGTATATCTTGAATAATGCAACATTTTTTCCATGGGTGGAAAACATCCTCCTTCCTGCAGTTCCGTGTATTTACCTTCTTCCTGCTTTGGTGCTACTAAATCAGTCAATACTTAATGCAATTATGGGAAGAGAATCTAGACTTCTTTTTAAAAACAACCTATGTGTGAGGTGTGATACCAGTTGTGCACGTGAATGAACGTGTGGGAAGAACATCTGCAAACAGGCAGTCACAGTAATATTCTGTCAATGTTGGACTTTGACTTCAATCTTGCATTGCTATGGTATATAAACCTGATTAAACAATTAAGTCTGTATTCTCTCTGTGAAATACTCAAGCTATTTCTCTTACACTGTTGCTGCACTATGCTGGCACAGCTTGAGCAGGGACATAAGAAATGACTTGAAAATGTTTGAGGGTTTTCTTGCTCTTTAAGTGAGCTTCCCAAATCAGTACAGGCCGATACAATGATTGTGTTAGTGCACAGAGTTGCTTACTGAGATGGTAAAATGGGAGCTTCCTAATCACATGCTGCTGCCCAAAAAAAACCAGACTGTAAAGCTGTAGCTTCTGTTGTGCCGTAGATCCAAACCATCAAGTGGTTTTGTCACCTATATATCACCTAGTGCTTTGTCTGACTTCAGTTCCAGTCACAAGCGTTGCTCTAAATACTGTAATATTAGTTGTCCAGATGATCCTGAAGGGTTTTGGAAGATCATCTGTTTGAGCTTGGGTGTGAGTGATGATTAGGCACTGTTTCTACTCATGCAAATAGTTCAGACCTGCTTCCCAGTTTCTGGGAATAGAAGGTATGTGTCCTTCGCAAAGAAAATGGCCTGTTCCTCATTTTATAGAATAACTGTATGAAAATATAAATCAATTATGTCTGTTAGAAGAAAATGCAATATTTCCTTTTTTTTTTTTTAAGCCAGTTTAGTGACTGGGTTTCTGATTTCTTAATACTAGTCCCAAGTCTTCAAAAAAAAAACAAAACCAAACAAACCTGCATAAGCTGCAAGTTCCCGAGCACCACCCCCAGCTAGAGCCTCTTTGCCTGCCTTTGCTTGTGTACTCTATCGGTTTCACAGTTCATATACTTGTGTTTTTTTAAAATCTCCCCCTGCACTCTGGTGGGGAACATGTCTGCAGTTTCCTTTCAAACACACAAGGCTTGATTCTCCTCTCACAATGGCATAAATTGTGAAGAACTCCACTTGAAATCAATGGAAGCAAAGACATGTGAAATGGGGTGAGAGGAGAGGCCAGCCTCTGGTTTCTATTTTTAAGTGAGTCTGGTTAACCTAAAATTGTTCAATGTGCCACTGTGACTTTAGTTTGTAGATATCAGTTGCTATGCTTGTTTCTCTTTGTACATAATGTTTCATTTTTGTATATAATACATTACAGCTACTACCCCTAGTCATGATGCATATTTCATTGATTTAATACCTCAGTACTACTACCTCAGTTTTGGTAGTTAATAAGCAACAGGGATGGTAAAATACTTACCTTACTAGGCTGGATTGGCTCTATCCATACAACTTAACTTTCTTTGTGGCTTTCTATTGCTTTAGTACTTCTCGTCTGTGAATCTTGATTCCTAGTTATCCAGGTTCAAGATGCTAATTCTACGTAAATAAAACTTTGGCTGCTGTTTTTCCCATGCTTGTAAAGTGTTTGGCTCCGTTCTTCAGCTTTGTACATACTCAAGAACTCTCATGTTTTCACTGAAAAGCTAGGTACACGTGGCAGTAAACCTGGAGTCTCCACACACAGCTTCTGCCATTGCCTAAGTTTTGGTGGTTGCTCAAATTTGTTTATTTTTTGGCAATGGATTATGGTCCTTAATTACCGTCAGTAGTCAACTGTATGAGATTATACAGCAGTGCTGTAAAAACTGTTCATGCAAGCTATGATCTGTACATGTGTGGATATCTTTGAAAACAGTCACCTTATTCATTAACCACTGCAACAGACTCCAACTTCACTGCTGTTTAGTTTTTGAAATTAATGCTGTATTCTCTACCTAACTGAAACTTTGCTTTGACTGCCACTTTTTATAGTTTAAATAAATAACATTAAATAGTTGACTCTTGTAATGCATTCTAACATGGAGTGGATCTATTGGCTTATTTGAATTTGTTTTCTGTTTGAGTAGCAAATTGCAGGTGTCCACAAGGGAGTATCTTTAAATTTGAAGAATGTAGTAGGCTTAGTGTATAACTCAATCATGTTAGAGATAAAATTTATTATGTGAGGGGAAACCATGTGGTATTTAGCCTCTTGCGCTGTTGAGTCATTAAGCTTTCTCCTTCAACTTTAACCCCCCACCCCTCAAAAAAGTCAATGGTTACTTAGCTAGTATGTGATGGACTTTTGTATCAGGGACAGAAGATGCTGCAGAAACTTGCTGTGCTGCACAGGGTCACGGTGTTTCAGACTTCCGTCTTCTGTGTGGCTTCCAAGTGACAGAGGTGATGCACAACTGGCTTCCGACCTCTTGACTACAGTAATTCCAATAATGAGTTCTCACTTGTCCCTGCTAAATTTTCAGTTACCGTAGGAAAAAATCAAACATTTAGATATGTGACTTGTAACAGTGAATTGATTATACCTTTAACCATGGTTTGTTTTTTTGAAGTATGGTTGTCTGATGGTGAGGTAGCATGATGGAGACTAATCCAAAGCGTGGTGTTCACTGCTGCTGTGACCGTGTGCCACGGTGCTTGCCTATAGCTGATAGGAGAAGTGGTGAGGGCAGAGAAGAGGGTGTATAATAGGGATACATATGCTTGTCAATCAAATACACTCTTACTTCAGAGTTTGATGCTTTTCAGTTTTGTTCTGGTAGAACAGTCCTTGTTGTGGAGTAGGGAACTGACAGCCTTCTGAATGCGGAGTTGTGCAGGCGGTCTTCGTGGTGGCAAGTTTTATTCATTTTTAATCTGGTGGCTTTGAGACTCAATCTGTCATACCAGTTTTAGAGCATTTTTAAGCTCTTCTGAGAGTTGTTATTATTGTGGAGGCTGCAATGCATGACTGGGAGAGAAACTACTTCTGGTAGCATTTTCAAAGCATAAAGTCCAATGTGCAAAAGTCATCTTTGGGTACAAGAGAAGCAAAAGAGCACTGTGGCTAGAGTATGAGGATCGCTGGGAAAAATTAGTCTTTAATGCAAACCGGTATATACAGAAAGCTCGAAGAAAGGCTGAAATCTTTGCCAAGAAACGTGAAGCACCTTATCAGTTTCATGGATGAAGCAGCTTCCACTGAAAAAGATACGGGAGTAGAAGAGCATCCTTTCGGCTTTTCATTAGTTTCAGTGGTTGACAACTAGTCAAAGACACTATTGTGCAATAAGGATAGTGACTAAAGTCTCTGAAGAGTAACTTTCTGCCTGTTGGGAAACTGGTGACGTAAGACTTGACCTCAGGAAATGGAGACGTATTTAGAGATCCATAGCTTGAAATTGTTTATAGATAGTTTTGAGGATCTGTCTGCACAAAATACAGAGCTGATGGAGCAGCACTGCTGCAAGACACAAATCTGGTTTGGAAGTAGCAGTAAACCCAAAGGAAATTTTACAAAGCAGTCCTTCTAGCAAATAATTCCAGACCCACTTGCTTGCAGTCTTGATTCACATGTAGGTATCCTAAAAACTATGACTACTGAATAGGTCACTATGTACCTATTCCAGGCATCTTTAAGAGTTTTTATCCTCACACAGATGTTTCTGACAAGAGGCCTCTGGATGCTTAGCTTCTATGTCTCTTGTGACAGTAAGCAAGAACATCTGGGAGCAGGAGTCTGTGGCACCTTTTCAGTAGAACTTTTCAGTTGCAGGTCCATGGCACAGTGTACAAAGTAACAAAATTGTTTAAAACTCTTTCAGAATATGCATGTGTTAACGACAAAAGTAATTCACTTGTGTGGAGGGAAGCAACATTGTAAATAAAACCACCAGGCTCTGTGTTTTTTATCTGGCTTTGTGTCCTGTTTAAGGAAGGTAAAAATGATTTAAAAAACTGGTTCACTGTGAAAGGATGTATAGAAAACATATTTCTTGATATCCTTCCAAAGTTACTATTTAAAGACAATTTTGTAACATTGTCTAACAGCTTTGTGGAAACTTCACTTTTCTTTCCCTTTAAACATTTCAAGCCCCTACCTACAAATTATTTTATTCCATAAAGTATCGCAGAATGAACTAAGTATCAGAAGGGTGCACTGCAAAATAACGACCTCTAAATTTCTGACTAGATTATGCTCACAGCTTGGTATGGGTATGAATTTTACCCTTAAGAAAAACAACTCAGAAGACATGTGAGAATGATTAGGGTTGGAAAGGACCTCTGGAGATCATCTAGTCCAACCCACCTGCTAAAGCAGGTTCACCTAGAGCAGATCACACAGGAATGTGTTCAGGTGGGTTTTGAATGTCTCCAGAGAAGGAGACTCCACAACCTCTCTGGGCAGCCTGTTCCAGGACTCTGGCACCCTCAAAGTCAAGAAGTTTCTCCTCATATTCAGGTGGAACCTCCTGTGGTTCAGTCTGTGCCCACTGCCCCTCATCCTATAGTTGGGCACCACTGAAAGGAGTCTGGTCCCATCCTCTTGATACCCATGCTTGAGATATTTATAAACATTGATGAGATCCCCTTTCAGCCTTCTCTTTTCCAGGCTGAACAGACCCCGCTCTCTGTCTCTCTTCATAAGAAAGGTGCTCCAGACCCCTAATAATCTTTGTAGTCACCTTGAAACTGTATAGGTGACAAATACGCAGAATTAATGACAGTCCCAGTCATTTCCACTTCAATACTGAAATACTGAAACAAGGGTTTAGCTACCCAGTTGGGCAAATGTCACATGTGTACTCCAAGATGGCAGAAGACATACTAGTTGACTGGTGGGGTATGGAAAGCTCTAGGACTGTGGTGTCAGGGCTCTGTCTGCTACTGATTTCCAGTGGGGTCCTCATGGTCTGGGTGGAAAAGCACTGTGTACCCTTATCATCCTCCTCTGGAAGAGGCATGATGGAGTTGCAGCCATGGAGCTGATGTGACTCCTGATTGTGGCTCAATTTACAGCTGAGGTCAAGAGAGGTTCTCCTTCCCCCTCTACTCTGCCCTGGTGAGACCACATCTGGAATATTGTGTCCAGTTTTGGCCCCCTCAATTCAAGAAGGACAGGGAACTGCTGGAGAGAGTCCAGTGCAGAGACATGAAGATGGTGAAGAGAGTGGAGCATCTCCCTTATGAGGAGGAACGGAGGGAG